>JAQQZR010000037.1:8818893-8840971 GCA_030068235.1 Notoglanidium macrostoma | reverse complement strand
TGAGTATATATTTGTAAGAAATCTGGAAGAAATCTCAACTATGTTTACAATGAGTTTACTAACTTACACCACTATATTAATAATCATGTAATAGTCGTGGAGTCCTAACCAGCACAGAATAATCAAACAAAGAGATGAGTCCTGTTATATCCTGAACAGCTCGCTAATAACTGAAAACGAAAGCTGTTTATATCCGACGAGGACTGGGTCAAAACACTAACAAGTAGTTCATTAAAAGTAAGACAATATTTACAGACAACCTCGCAGACGGCCCTTTAATGTTTTTAAGCTAAACAGAGACATTTTCCGGTTACTACTTTCCTGTCAGTCGACTGAGCGACTTCTCTAAATCTGACTAATACTTTAACAAATCTGACAATTTAAAGCCACAAATCTATTAACAACCTAATATTTGTCCACTTACGTCGGGTTTGCGGATTAAAATAGAGTTGTATTAAAACACAAAACTTTGCTCGACAGCACGCCTTACTAGATGACCGAAGCTGAAGTGAAATCAGAAAAACAACTTCTGCTGACGCAACTTCCGCAAATGGCGTCACGTCGCAGTTCCCCCACTGGCTGAGTTCCAAATGGCATCCGTTTGGATAAAAAAGTGTACTACACAGCCATTATTTCGAGCTCTATGTAGTGCACTGATCATTTGGAAGCCATTTGAAATTTGCCCATGAAGCGACACTTCATGCTGCGTTCACGAAATCTGACAACTCGGATTCTTCCATCTCGTAGCCGCCACATTAGAGCGTTCTCGCAAACCCAGCCGTGTGGAAGTCGGAAATAGAATGAACTCCATGTAAACCGGAATTGGCTTGTGTTTAAAATGTTTTTGAACAGGAGTTACGAGCTTGGAAAACCTTTCTAATGGATTTTTCCTACTGGGGAATCGGAAATCTCCCAGTTCCCACGTGTTCATGAATGCAGTTTGGCTTTTCTTGCAAGTGGTAATTTATATACTGGAATGACGTCATTGAAGTGGAAAAAGCATAGTCGCCTCAATGTTTTTGTGCGTTTATTTTATTGTATGAAGTATTTGGTGATAAGAATAATAATAATAAAAAAAGTTAACTACATGTTCCTGAATATGGTATATACTAGAGAAATCTCAAATAACATCTTTATAAGAAAGGGCCTGTATAGATTTAATTTGAAAGAGGGATGTATGTGTACAAGTCTTTCCAGAGGAAACAAACAGATGTGGTTTAGTTTCTAGTTCTAACTCACAGAATATGCACACGTCAAATGCGTTCATACAAGATGAAACAATGAACATTGCATTAAGTTTCACCAGATGGCGCCAAAAACACGTAATATTATTAGGTTTCTCGCCTTCCAAAATAATGTATTAATTCAATAATCAAACGCCTTTCTCTTCAACATTAACACTTTAATTGTTACGTATTTTTAAATTGTATTGCGCATTAAAACAAATTGCTATTACATAAAGGAAGTTTTTCCGTCGTGCTTGGATGTAATGACTACGGATGAAAATAACATGAATATGATAATTAGATGGGCGGTGCCGCCCGCGTGGGGGCGGGGTTAGAGCACCAGAAGGGCGGGGCGGTTTACCCGCGATCTCTTTAAAACTCTGCATCGTCGCACCATGATTATTACACATCCCGTCAGACATTGTGAAAGTTGTTCTGTTTAAGTATTGAGCAGGTGTGTGTGTTTGCGTGTGTGCACGTGTGTGTGTTGGTGATGTCGAACGGGGAGCGCGTGGTTCTAGCGCTCGGTGGAGCGGGCACTGTGGGCTCCGGGGTGGTGAAGGCGCTTTTGGACAGAGGTAAGAACAAGGACGCACCTGAAGCTGAATTCACACTGCAGAGCAAACAAACTTGGAGTCTTTTCAAGAAAAATGTAGCAATTCAGATTAAAGTGTTCAGTTGAGAGATTTTACCATGTGTAAACTACCTGAGAAAAAAAATATAGTACGCTTAGAACACTTTTACCATAACACTCTTTCTTTCTTTCTTTCTTTCTTTTTATACTACTACTAATACTACTACTACTGATCATAATACTAGGAAGAAGAGTCGCTGTCCACTAATGATTAATTCAGGACTTGTTGAACTACTTTTATTGTATTATTTCAAAGAGATGGGTTTACTGATTTCACTCAGCATGCAAACATAAGTTAGTTTGTCAATAATTATCAATAATCAATAATTATCATTATTGTTAATAATTATTGGTGTAAAGCACCCTCTGCTGCTTTATACTATGTGAAAAATGATATACAAATAAAGTTCCTCTTATTATTACAAAGGATTTAAGGTTGCTGTGATCTCCAGAGACAAGAGTAAACTGGAGAAGCTCCGAGGCTTTGTTTCGCCCTGCACTAAAGGCAACCTGACGACTTTGGTAGGGAATGTTGGTAAGTCTTTCACCATTCTGTGTGCACACGTGGCTCATCTTTTCTCAGCACGGGTGGATTTGTTCAAAAGAATATTACGCCTGTCACCAGGTTCAGAGGAGGAAGCTGAAGCGGTGAAGCAAACCCTCTTGAAGTCTGTGGGGAAGATTACAGATGTGGTGTCATCTCTGGGATTTAGCTGGTGGCAAGGAGGACCACCACACACCCAGCCTCTCAAAGAGCTCCACTGGGCGAGTATACTCAGGAGCTCTTTTTCAGAATGTCTAGTCAGTTGTGCGAACAGGAAAACAAAAATCATATAGTCAGGACTTGATTCACAATGTTTTAATAACTGTATGGGCACCAAACATTCATCCACTTTATACAATAAAATCATTTGTAAGTACTGAAGTTATGATTACTGGCATTTCATACACAATAGGTTTTCCTCCACATCAGTATCAGCTTAAAATATATGCATCCTTGTCTGACCCTGCCTCTGTGTTCTGGTCATCAGGTTATTGAGACACTTCTATTCAGCACATTTGTATCATGGAAAACATTCTTCCCCTTGGTGAGAGAGGATCCCAATTGCACCTACACATTTATTACAGGTGGGTCCCATTACTATGCATACCAATGGAGTGATGATAAACCGAAAATCTGCTTTTGGAATTATTTAATTTTTTAACTGATGTAAATGTATATTGTAGAATGACTTTCACTTGAGATTTCCATGTTCTTTTTGAATTTACCTATTTGTGCATCCAATTACATTGGGGAAATGTAATGTAATCCTCTCCTGCAGGGGGAGCTGGGGAGAAGCTGCTGATGCCAGGCACAGGCTTCCTGACGGTGGGATCAGCCAGCACTCTGGCATTTTGTCAGATTCTGCGAGATGAGTACCCAGACATTCCCTGCAAACTTAATCAGGTCTGTCAACAGTCTCGCAACTGCCCTCATGAACTAATCCTTACATTTGTCCATGTCCGAGTTCTGCGCTATTCCAAACATCTCCAACTATACATGAATTGCTGAAACTGAATTTTCTTTTCTTGTAGGTGAAGATTAACACAGGTGTTGGTTCCCATGAGCGTATGGGACCTGGGTACCTGAGTCATGTCGAGTTAGGTGAGGCTGTGGCTACGCTGGTGGAAAGGAAGAATAAATCTCACACTGTCTTCAACATAAACGGCCCAGCTGACCTAAAAACTGTCATCATGCAATGATGAGGCTGGCTCCATTCATCCCTGAGCAATGCCATAAGCACCCTTCAGACTATCAGAAATACAGCACATTGGTTATACTTAGCATCCAGTTTATAGTTGTGTTGTTTACATTGCATGCCAATTAATACACAAAGCTTAATAATTGTCAATACTCTTCCATTGTATTTAGGTCAGACTAACACAATACACAGTAGAACTGCACAGCTTCTGCAAGGTGTAAGCTGTGTGCAAATGCACTTAGTTTGAAAATAGCATTGTGATTCAAGAGGCACTGAAACGGACTACTTGGTAATGTGAGAATGAAAGAGAAGAAATATCTTGGCCTGTACTCCAGCTTTATAGTTTAATCCAGGCTTCAGGTTGATGGGGGAGTGTTAAGACTGGAGGAGGGATCTGATCTCCCTAGCGTGACTCCCTGCCCTGCTCGCAAATATTCTTCAGTCTACATCTGTTCTGCTTATGTGGTTCTAGTTATCCTGCACCACACTGCCTGAAAATAAACAGAGATGTGAAGGTAAAACGTCCATGTGCCCCAGCGATGGAGCCTTCGTAGAAGATAGATGTTTGTTTGTTTGTTTGTTTACTGTCATGGTGTAATTTACATATATGATTGAATATGTATTTGTCATCCCAATAAAAAATCTGAAATCACAGGAGTGGCTAGTGACTGGTAAGACTGGCTCACAAATGAGCAGATTTTTCTGGATTAACTGGATATTCTATTCAATATCCAATTTATTTGATGAAAGAGTACAAAAAAAATGATGTGGCATTCCAGGGCAGGTTTTGGGTTCAGAGACTAAGAAATGGCTGAAGCACGTTAGCAGAAGACTGTGTATGGACTTCTGCAGCACTTCTGCGTCAGCATAATACGTTTGTATGTAGTAATTCATCTCCATACCAACCCTTTGTTTATCCTCAATATTGAGAACAGAGCAACAGAACGGACCACAGAGATACGCAAAAGTGCCTGAATTCTGCAAAGCTACACGTGTTTGGTCTTGAAGGGGGTGAGTCACCTGCGCCTGATGAGGGTACGAGGGTGTGACCTCCAGTTCTCTCATCTGGATACCATTAAAAATGGAATTTGTTGCTCTCCTCAGAAGGAAAATAGAAACTCAAATATTGGAACTGATTTAAAAACTAAACATCATCTCAAGAAACACAACACTCACTCTTCCATGAGACAATGTGGTATTCATGCCAGAAAAAAGGCATGGCTGCTCTTAAGTTTCTGAAAATAATCATCAGAGACAAAAATACATCACATACATCTTATTGTGTTATATTAAAACCATACCACAGGTTATTTATTATAAAGAATGATTCAGTATTATAAACACTATAATAATTTTAAATGTGTGGGGTCACTTGATTTCTAGCATACTCGAGTGGTCTGTATAATTTCATTAGAGGTCACAGTAAGTCAAGTCACGCCATGTACCGCACTTGTGATTCAAGGCACGATTTCCAGGAAGCGGTGGTATTTCAGATTTGCAGATGTTTCAACTGCAAGCAAGATAAACTATTAATTCTGTCTGGAAAAGGACACAACGCTTGAAGTGTGAGGTTGAAGTTCTGATAGACCTTAAAGTGTGTCTGTGGCAGAGTTTCAAGCTAAAGGAAAAGTCCACTGGGAAACGTTAAAAATGTTTATATTGGAATATTCCTATATTATTGTCGTCAGTGCTGTATTATCATTATTCCTGTGAGAAGTGGTTGTCTGCCATATTGACATCACAGGAGGACATTACTAGTGCAGTTGCAATGTTTAATAAGTGAAATATTTTCAACAATCTTAAACATAAAGGATAAAGGTCAGGCAATTCCTATAAACAGAAGAGCAAAAGCTTCTCTTCTCACTCACCAGTTCCAACACAGAAATAGTGGAAATGCAAAATCCCAGAAATGCAATGCAGCTTTACAACACAGCTGCATTGAGTTACAGCAGAGGCTCAGCTTGGCTAGTTAGTGATCTGCAAGATGACAAGCATGATGGTGTTGGTATGAAAGTTGAGGCTTTGGACCCTGAGCTGTTTGGACTGAGTGTACAGAAGAGATGAGAGAGCTGGACCGACTACAAGACTAAAGCGTTACTGAATTAATCTCTTTAAGCAGAGACGAAGCAAGGGCTAATCATGCTTTCAAGTCATCTTTGGAAGCTTGTGTGTAAAAGTTCAGAGGTCATGATGTGGTGTGTGTTCAAGTGGCTTTGGTAGGAAACAAAAGGGAAGGCATGGGAAAACTCATCAACTCTACAAACTGTAACTGGTCGGAGCAGTTAATATGCAAAATTAGCACATAATCTTAGTGTCTGCCGCAGGTATCACATTCAAATGAGCACCACGACTCGATTATTGACCCAGCCGCAGCCCTGAAAAATAGTTCCCAATTTGGAATCACGACGCTGGTGGCATTCAGGTGCATGCACCTTGAATTACAATATTTCTGACAGTACTTGAAAGTCGTATAAATCGCACTGGCACTACTCTCCGCCGGTTGTTGAATGGCATTGTGCGTAATGGAAGAATCTAATAACTAAAATGAAAATACATCGACTCCTCAGCAACTTTCAAAAATCTCAATACAAAAATTATAGGTGTCTTTGATTACATTCATTATGAAGTTGAATATGTAAATCAGTCAGAGTGGAATCCCCCCTTTCATTAAAAAAAGTGCTCTGCTGGAGAGATATTCAACATTTTCCGGGCTGCATAATGCAAAGTTATGTTTGGGTGCTGTGCTAAACTGTGCCACCACTGAAATGTTCACGTAGCATGCAAAACAAAACAACTGGGAGGGGAGGGAGGAGAGAGAAAAAAAGCACGATAATTCAGTGGCAATCAGAGTTAACAGACATGGGAGAGGGCATACCAAAAGGTTACTGACTGCACCTCCTTCTGATTACGACATGTTTTATCCAGTCTTACCAGGCATGAAAAAGCTTGAAACATCCTATAATTTTGCTTCTTATATATTCCTGGCACACAAACCTGAAAATCAGGACATTTTCAATAAATCAACACTGAGCAGTTTTCTGCATTTGCTGCTCTTCTACCCGTTACCTGCAAAGAACAAACCAGGACAAAGGTTACTTATGTTTTTATTATTAGAAAATCCAAGACGTATACACTCACTCATACACGCCCATGCATACTTTATCAATTTCACAGGAAATATTATTAGCAGAAGCAAGACAGCAAACAAACTGATTGACATGATTGAAGCCGGTGATCCGCAAACTACACACAAAAAAAAAATTACAAATACATATTTATACTAGACAGATGTTACATTCATTAGGTTAGATACATATTTACATCAGATAGATGGTATAACAATACCAGAATTTCACATTCTTTCACATCAACACTTTTTTTTTTTTTTTGCCTCACCATTCAACCGGTGTAATTGAAATGGAGGGAGAAATACACTAAAGCATCAAAAAGTCATCACATTAAAAAAGTATAAAACCTAAACCTTCTAATGGAAACCGGATATTGGCACAACGACCAAAGTTACCCTTTCAAAACCCTTTTCTTTCTATACAACTCACTTTCTGGAAATGTTGAAAACTATTTTTTTTTTTTTTTGTAAAACAGTTAATCAGGAATTTTAGTCCAGTAAAACATTTTAAAGCATCAATACTGTAAACAGGACCATGTGCATGTACAAACAATAACATGTAGGGGGAAAGGGGAAAGAAAAAAAAAAAAGAAGAGAAAAAAGTAAAAAAGAGAGAAAGTACAATGTTAGTGTAATATATATAATGTAGTATAGGAACCTTAAAGATGATATTGTATAAATGTTTAAATATGCAGTCCAAGGTCATGTGTCAAGCTTCTCTAAGGGCTGATCCAGGTCACCTACCAGTCAAATTGAGTGAAATATGTATCCCACACCATTCCATTTTAAATGATCAGGATGTGGATAGCACAAGAAATCCCATTTATAATCCGACTTGCAATGACATCATTCACTAAAGCATATCAGCCCCCAAAAACATCAAGTTAGTTGGATAATAACTGTCTGAAATGTGCTCAATTGCATTAACTATACTCTACCAAAAGTGATACCCTTGTATTTCCAAATTGAAACGACAGGACAGTACGTTTTCAAGGTTTACACAATAATGAAAAAACTCAAATGGTACAATTTGCAGTAAAAAAAGTCATAGCAATCTCTTTACACATGACTGTCCATGAGTCATTATAAACAGAATAATTAAGCCTTTATACTTCTTAAGATATCTATACTAACCTTGGTAATTAAAAAACCAAATGGTTAAAGTGTTTTGGCTTTCTATTTGCTCACAGTACAGCACTTCAAACAACTACGTTATGAGGAAAAACAAAATGGTCTAAAGAGACAATAAAATTAGGCACGCTACTTGATTTAATTTTTTTTCCATTAAGTGAGAAACACCCCAAACAATTCCCTCATAACATAAACCTGATTCCATTCCTCTAACCCGAGACCATTTGGGACGCAACTCTGCAACAAAGCAGGATTCAGAGCTCTCACGCTTCTGAGGCTGGAAAACTCCAGACTCACATTGTGGAACCTCTTCTTCAATTTGTGCTGACTGAAAGAGGAGTGTTTATTCTCGCAGCTCTGATGAGAAGGGAAGGATGAGAAGTTCCTGCCCTGGACTGAAGGACTAAGGAGAATAGCACGCAGGCTGCAAAATATGCATCTCCTTACCACTGTTTGAAGACAGAAAAACAAGCTAGTCACACACGCCGTTCAGACGACAGATGACTTTTAAACATGGTCTCTATCTCAAATTATGTTTTGCAAGTAGAATGTGTTAAATAATCTTTGTAAACAGTCATTATCCTCTTCTGATAACATTACCGATGTAGCATATTGTGCTCGTGTCAAAAATCAGCAAATCGTTGGCCAATGGCTTGTAACGCATGTAGTTCTCAATGCTGACATTATGGGCTAAAACAACTTGCCCCAAACACTTCAATTTTGTGCTCAAGTGAGATGAATGCACATTGTGCTAGAAGGGAAGTTCTAGGACAGAAAAATCTCAATTTTTATACTGCACCAATTAACAAATAAGTCGGTTTTTCAGCAGTTAATATCTTTCACAACTGTTGTAGACAAATTAAGTGCAACATAATTTGGACAACAAAGCATTGCTAATTTTCTAGAACCTGTACAAAGCAAGCTTATATGCTCAACTGTTGTTGTTTTTAAATAGTAAAAAAAATTTAACATCTCTGCAGACTGCAGTTAAATCAGTAAAAAAAATAAAAAAATACATCTGATCATTTTTGCCGTTAGCAGTGAGTCATTGTGTCCACTGACATGCTAGGGTTTCCGGGGTAAAGCTCTGTTTTTCTGCCTGCTGGGAATTTCATTGTTAGCAATGTCAGCACCTTTGTAGCCTGTTTCACAAAAGTTCCACACCATTAAATGTTAACTATAAACAGATAAATTATAATGTGGCATTATAGAAATAAATAAATAATTACTTATTGGAACATCACTGTGGTTTAATCCTCTTACCCCACTTAATGACATGCCATTATAGGAAAATAATCGGTTTCAAAGTGGTAACTACATCACACCACTTTATTAAACACAGGAAACAATACAGATTATGAATTGAGTGTGCACACATCACATTTCATGAGCGTTTCCCATGGCTTCTCGTGGCTTTACTTGCCGTTTGAGGACTTTTTTTTTTAAAGCTAAAAACTGGGTACTTTGGGGTTGCCTGATTGGGCTATTACTGCTCTAACATTTTGTGCTTTCTGGGGAAAACACCGACATCAAATTGCCTGGCTGTCTTTCTGCACTCCAAAGTACAGATAAATCGTAAAAAGTGTTGCTTTGAACATGATTTCAAATCATTATGTATAATCATTTATTTTGTTACTTATTTGTTTTATTTAACGTAAGAAAGGCTTCATGTTCATAAAAAAAAAAAAAAAGGAGGAATTTGCAACTGTAGCAATAAAAGCTGAATTTTGGGTTCAATAACCTGTCTGTGCAAACACACACACCCCTACTGTGACTCACTGCACAGTGTATTTAATGACGGAGTTGTGCAGTGTTTCTTACCTGACTCAGGTGAGTTTAGCAGCCACCTGCAAAGCTCCGCCCAAGTGCAGTGACTCCACATATGACAGAGCACTCTGCATTGAGGTTAAACAGTAGCCCTCTTCTCCAATCAGATACCTGAGGAAAGTATTTACAAATCCTTTAAAACTGATCCAACAAATCTCATTGGGTGGGGACTGCTATACTACCGCAGCATTAGCCTAAATACTACAAAATAATGCAAAACCACTTTCCTAACAGATTGTAGGAGTGTAGAGGTGGTTGAGTGATATCGCCAAATAAGATGAATGGAGGCATTTTAAATAAGGTCTAGTAGCAGTTGAACTCCCATCACCTCTGTTCAAAATGCTAAGAACAGAACGAAAATGTCAAACTTGTAATTTAAATGAACAAAACTGCTGCCATCCGAACTAATAACTAAACTCTGAATAATTAAGAGGATGAACACATGGTCTTCTCTAGCATACAGCCCACTGAGCTCCAACTGCGGTGTCCCAAGATATTTCCAAACCACTAAGTTACACAAACATTGAGAGGAATTTTATTTGTATTTTATAGAAAGGGGGGGAACCAGAGTGTGACGAAAATTCCCTCATGACTGCCAATCTAACCAAGCTGTAAAAAGGGTGGCTTTTATACAGATAAACAGAGCGCTTGGCTGTGGTCGGAGTAGGCACGCAATAGCACCCTTGCACCTAAAAGCAGTGGTAAGATGAACTCCATTACAACAAGGACACATTAGGTATCACTATGGAAAAGAATCCTTTTGCAATCAGCAGAATTAAGAGGGAATTCCAGGACCCATTAGAAATGATGGCACATACCATGTGATTTTTATTTATGCAATACCCTTTCCTAACCAATTAGTTTTTTTTTATTTTTTAAAGTGACTTCATATTATGTAGACATACTGCAAACTAGAGAAGGATGAATGGGTGCTGAATATCAGGGACTCACCCCTCATGGATGAACTCTTCCAGTGCAGCACATTCAGAGACTAGCTGAGGCAGTTCAGTGCGCAAGGCCACATAGGACAAAATGGGCAGAAGATCATCCGCTCCACTAGAAGAGAGAGTATGTCAGATAATTCATTCTATTGAACAGTAATACATCATACTTAACGTTCTCATGTCTAGAGGGAACAGTGTTGCTTGGTATTTCATATGGTGCATTCTTGCAAAGTGCAAATCCCTCAAAGTCACAACTTGGCGGAAAACCAAACATTCACATGCTCTACAGGCTGAGCTGTGCTTGCGTGCGAAAGCACCTGGGTGTCCCCTTTCTTGCTGGCCCATAGGACACTGGATATCTTTCAGCAAAGGAAGAGAGCTGTGGACATAGCAACAAGCTTCACATAATGGAGCCCTGCCAAAATAGCTGTAATTCCAGGCATATAGAATTAGTACTTAATACCTAGTCATGTCCAAATTCAAGTCTTGCTTGAATGGCTAAATGTGACGAAGTGCTGCACTGAAGATTTTCTTGGATCATGGAGGAATAGATGAACTTTGCAGAGCATGATGGTTTTGCCAAAATACATAAGGATGCATTCATGTGTCAATAATCGTACAGACACGCAAGAGGAGGAAAAAGAACGAAAATTCACTGCATGGTGAAAAGGTCCTCAAGTAAGAGAGTGTAAATATGGAAGGTGGGGTGTTGTGCAGGGAAACACACCCAGCAAATCAACTCGGACAATGCGCCATGAGACCCCCTCTTCATTTTTAAGACAAGAAAAGAATGGAGACAATGCAGCATAGAATGAGGAGGCAACAACTACTGTTCAAGAGAAAAAATTAGTCTGTGTAAAGGAGAGTTAGTCTGTGTAATAAAGAGACAAAAAGAAAATGAGACAATGCAATAGAATCAGGCAGGGTTGGAATACTTTAATTGTTCCTGTGCAGACATGCAGGAGCAAATTCGTAAGCCCCAACAGTCAGGCACAAACGAAACCCAAATTACAAGAAGGCCAGGAAAAGGCCAACAAATACAATAATAACTACTGCCACTTCACAATCACATTTTTCATTACAACTCTCACCAAGCACAAAAACATCCCCTTGAACATTTTTAGTGAATTCAAACCATACCCATTCCAGGCCAAAGCCACTGACAGCTCCAAAAATGACATTTTTAACCGAGTACTAAATCTGGTTTCTCAGGTTTCAAACTGGACACAAACACCCACATGTTTCTTATCCAACGAATCAAATTGGCCACTAGATTCTGGAAATTGTCAAAATACACCACTGTTGACCTAAACAGTCACGCACATTTATGACAAATGTCATAAGAAATTTTTTGTTTTATTCCATAAACTACTGAACATTTCCCCCAAATTCCACATAAAAACAAATCACACAAATCATTTAATTGCAAAAAACTGGTCCAACTAAGAAAGAAAAAAAAGATAGTGTTTTCAGACCTTGAATAAAGCTTAGAAACCAATAACATTCAATTTTAAACAACACAATACTAAGGTTTGAATTTAGTTCAATAAAATCAAAAGTTCAGAAAGGAAATGTTCAGAATCAATATCTGGTGGAATAAGCTTTACAATCATAGCTTTCATGCATCTTGGCATGCTCTCTAGCAGTCCTTCACATTGCTCTTGGGTGACTTTATGCTACTCCTGGCACAAAAATTCAGCTCGGCTTTGTTTGACAGCTTGTGATGATCCGTCTTCCTCTTGATCACATTCCAGAGGTTTTCAGTGAGGTTCAGGCCTGGAGATTGGGCTGGCCATGACCGGGTCTTGATCTTGTGGTTCTCCACCCACAGCTCGACTGACCTGGCAGTGTAACATGAGCATTGTCCTGCTGGATATCCCAATCCTCACAGTTAGGGAACATGAGAGCAGAAGGAAGACAGTTTACTTCGAGGATAACCTTGTACACATGGCTTGAATCTTACATCCTTCACAAATAAAAATCTGCCCCATTCTAGACTTGCTAAAGCACCCCAAGATCACCACCATTCCTCCACCAAATTTTACAGCGAGAGAAAGTGAGACACTGTGGCCTGTAGGCCTCTTCAGGTCTCCACCTAACCATTAGATAACCAGGTGATGGGAAAAGCTGAAAATTACTTTTTAGTAAGGACTTCTTACTCCAGTCCTCTCCAGTCCAATCCTTATGGTCTTTAGCAAACTTCAGCCTGGCTCTTCGCTGCTCAGTGATGAAGGGCTTTTTTCTAGCTTCGCAGGACTTCAACCCTGCCCAGAGGAGCCCGTTTCAAACTGTTCTTGCTATGCACTTAACCCCAGCCGCCATTTCCCATTCTTTTTGTAGGTCACTTGATGCCACCCTACAGTTGTTGAGTGACTGTCGAAGGACTTGATGATCATCCCGGTCAGTGGAGAGTCGTTTTTGACCTCTGCCAGTCTATAACCGTCTCCAATGTCCGCTTGATCTTGTCCTCATGAACCACCGGCTTTGAAATTTTGAGGATGAAAGCAACCTGACGCGCACGGTATCCAATAAAGCCAGAATTTAAAGGCCCACCCTCACTCAAAACTTTTCATTTTATCTCTTTTGGCATGAAGAACAGAATTTTGCATTCCAATTGAATTTAAGGTACTACTAGCACTGTTTTTGCCATCCAAACTGGTCCTATTGCAAGAGGATAGTGATGACCACAGAAGTTTTTATACTTTTCCTCATTAAATAAGATTTGGTTCAGGTTAATAATCAATACATCATTGAGTAAAATGAGGTGTGCTTGTGTTGGAATTCCACCACAGACTGAAATGGCTGCCATACATAGAGACACTAATTTAAGAAAAATTTAATCTAAATTTTTTTCCCAAGAGCTGAGTATATGCAAGATTTTATATATGAAACAGTACCGAGTTCCTGTGTGGAGTGTGGTGATGGTTGAAATTCTCTCACTTGACATGAGTGCCTGAGTGAGCTCACTCTTACTGTCCTGATTATAAATGTGTTTAATGAAAACATTAAAAATCCCAAAGACACCGCAGCACAGCTTGTGAGAGCTGCTTAGATTTAATGGACAGATACCACTCCAATAAGATCTTGCACGCACAGGCTCTTTTTAAAAGCCTCCCTAGCAAATTCCACTGTGTGCGGGGGAAAAAAACCGTTAGGGTTCAGTTAGGGTTTAAAAAAAAAAAAAAAAAAAAAAGGGTTTGAAGCTTTGGACCTCCAGTTTTGTAAACATACAAATGTATGTTTTTAGTGAATCACATTATTTAAAAAAAATTTACTCTGTTTATGCCTATTAGTCATGAATGTTTTTAATGAAAGAGACTCAAAATGTACATCCCCAGCAATCACTATTAATTTCCATACTTTCCATTTCCACCAAATCTCTAAATATCTAACTTATTTCAGATCTCTATATGCTTGCACTTCTATTTAAGGACACCATTTTGTTTGCTGTACTAGTGAATTATGTAATCATGTTGAGGAAATAATGAGGTCAACTTCAATACTGTTCCATAACCACATAAATAAAAACAGTTATTGACCTCCAATATTGAACGTAAATACATGAAATAATTTACGTAAGGTCATTTCCCCGCTTTTCCCTGGCAGGTTATTGACTAAACCTCAGACCCTTCTTCCAAGCGTGCTCTGTCACTTTCCAGTGACTCCATGTCGAGTCCTGTGTACGTTCCAGAGAGAACGACCCACATAGCACGCTAAGCAATTCAGAGCATCCCGCTGAAAGCCTAGGGCCGAGACATCCCCCCTGCTATGCTTTGGCCTCTGTGGCGTCTGATGAAATCTGACAGACTGCCTAAGAGACATGCAGGAGGTCGTCTACTCGACTCAAAAACTTCCACACCAACTTCTTCACATCCATCACAAACTTTTGTTAGCAAGGCAAAAGAACAAAAGCAATCAGAGCGCAAGCTGAGCAGCTACTAGTGCAGGAGTCAAACATGGCCTACTTACATAGCTGCCGTTTTGGGTGATGGATCTCTCTCTTGAAGGAGACGGTAATGCTCAGCACAGGCACAAATGAGTCTTAAGGCTCTCACTAAAGAGGAAAACAACAATAGGTTTCAGCCAAATTCAATGCTTGTTTAATGTGGTCCATGAAATCAGAATCTAATTAATCCCCCAATAAAACAAAGCAATAAAGGAGGGATGATTAGATCAGTTGATTATTTATGTACTACTTTTCATTTTATTGTGCCAAGAAATCTCACCTATGCATTCTAGCTTCTTCTGAGGACAGGAGTCTTTACACAGGAGTTTTAGTTCCTGCACTGCAGACTCATATGGGTAGGAACCCTGCAGAACAGTGGGGTCTTTGGGGAACAGTTTGTCTGCTACACCAAGATCACCAGGTGAAGCATTACGGTACAGGAGGACACTGCTCTCAAAAGCCTGCTCTCGATCTCGATACACCTTCCTAAAATATTCACATTAGAAACTAAATTCAGTGTCATACAATTACAGTAAAAGTGAAAATGATTTTTGTTGGCCTTTGGAAGGACAACTTGAACTAGTTTAAAAGTTTAACTTATTGATTGCATCTATGATTTTTATATCCACACACCTTGACATGTCCGAGTGTGATATTCTTATTACTGCGTTCGGTATTAAAAAGATTACAAATTATTATTCTATACTTTAATGGTTCGCATCACAGCTTCTCAACCCTGGTCCTGGTGTACCCCATCCTGCAAATTGTAGTGTTTTGCTCCAACACATCCATTCAATTAATTAACTGATTAGTTGAATCAGGCAAGTTGGAAACAGGAAATCCACTGATGTGTTGGACTTGGGATGCTCCATGTCTAGGGTTTTGGAACCTTTGTTTTAAATGGCATTCAGAGTGATGTAATTTGCCTTTAGCTTAAGAGCACCATCTATTGTTTAGCCTGAGCAAAGACCTGCACTGAAATGAATTAAGAGCTTCTCTTTTCAGATGAATCATCAACTTTGGGGAAAATTTCAAAAGGTATCTGTAAGAATAATCGAGCATTTTTAGACCATTCTCAAAGACTTGCTTTCTTTTCTAGCTCCGGTTTGCATTATTGAGATTGTAGTCTTGGCACACATGGTATTAACTCTTTCTCCAACAGACCAGCGTGCTTCTCCTTACTGATGCAAATATGTTCATTTCAAAAGAAACATTTCAAGACCAGGCAGGTTCACTTAAAGAACCTAAATGAACTTGCTGTGTTGAACTTACTCCACCTGACTGCTGGAGTGCACCCAACTCCCCCGATTTAGTGTTTTCTCTGCTATAACTCGCCTGACTCAATCACCTCACAAGTGATTTGCCAATTCACTTGTTTGCGAAATTCTGTCTAAACCCACACATACTCATTGTGTTAGGCGAGAGCTTGAGCTGCTCTATAATTATGCTGTATTCTATCAAACGCTGCACACTGCTACCCAATTTCACTTATCCTTTATTTAAATTTAAGTTTGGATGTTGATGTTAATGGTCTAAACTGCCTGTGTGTTTGTGCAACATTCGCTAGTGATCGATATTTAGGATCCAGCTATAGTGCCAATCTACAGGCAAATGGATATTGATCCCTATAATCACAACTCTATTTAATATTTACTTTCTGTAATGGCATATGCACTACAAAAATGGAATACCTAAAAAGTGCCAGTAGAGGGCCCCATATCGGCGTGAAGAAGACCTCCTCTACGCATGCTACACATTGGTCTTTGGAGCTCGCAGTGTTGAGACATTCAAAAGAAAGCAGACACAGGGACAGCAGACGATCTAAAGCAGAGAAAGACTAAGGCATTAATTAAGACATTCAGCAGACACAGTGATTTCTAAATTTAATTTTCAGCAGCTGTAGAGAGTAAAGTTATCCTCCTTGCTTAAACAGATGCGTGTTTGCTTACCAATAGCATTGTGGATGTCTTTGACTGTGCCTTTCAGGTGTTCTTTCAAAGCTCGCTCCTCCATATCCTGAACGTGAACTTCCATGTCACTGTGGGACATGTCAAAGGTCATATCAGAAACTGTATCATCTGAACAAGCTGAAGCCCAGTCCAGCTGGGTCATATAGTGCTCAAGATCCTCAAAGGAGTTCTCCCGGTCTGGAGGGAGCGGGGTCGGGAGCTCTTCTGAATCTAGTGTGGATGCTGTATTGTTAGCGTTGAGGTCGGGGAATGGCGAGAGGGAGATGGAGGCATCTGACAGGCTGTGGATAAGGCCAGGCTTGCGCTGACTCGGCGGACTTGGAGGGAGCAGCAAGCTCTGGGCACTGTGTGAAGGCTTTAACGGCACAGAGTGGCCAGGTGGTGGGCTTGGAGGAACAGTTTGACTTATTATGGGGTACAGCCTGTTGTACACTTGATACTGGAGCTTCTTCAATAGCTTCACAACAGGATGATCTGGACAGCTTGGAAATGAAAAAAACAAACAAACAAAAAAAAAAAATCAAAACCCATTGATTTGATATAGGTCACAAGATGACTGCCAAGATAAATACACAACCTTAAAAAAATAAAACTCTATTTGTAAAAGAAAAAGGAAGCAAGGCAAGCTATAAAAATTATGTAGTGACCACATATATTTGCTCTAAATAAAATAAGCATATTTGAGCTTTTCATACCTAAGAAGATAGGTCACCAGGCCTGAAACCAAAGCTGCATCATTTGGATTCTTCTTTAGGCTAGCTTTCCATACTTTAGGCCAATCCTAAAGAACCATACATAATTTAAAAAAAAATGGTCTGTAGCAAAACAGTCAACTGCATCACACACATTCAGAGAACGTGACACTTGCTCGCCACATTCAGACTCACGTGATCTTGTTCATATTCCAATATATTTGCATACAGAACCCGCTGCTCATGCTCCTCAGGTGTCATAATTGCAGAAGAAGAAAACTTCCTGTAACAAAAAAATCACATCAAATCTTAGTAGAGTTTTTTCAAAATCCTGGAGAACAGATTGAAGCCATCTTCACAATCACAGTTTTTAGAACAAATAAAAGAGTAAACAAGTCCAGGAACAGTCAGGTCACAGTGAACAAAAACAACTTGGTGCAATTTGTCACAAGAAATGGCTTGGTAGCCTGTTTTTTTTTTTAAAGTAATTCCAGAAAAATGTTCGCCCTGAAACGGTTAGTGTTATAAACAACATCTATGTTAAGCCATGGAAAGAAAAATGAAAAGAAAAGCCACGCTCAGTAAAACATTTAAGTCCTTGCCACTAGTCAAAACTCATAATTTGAAGAGTCATTATGAAACAAAACTTCAAACGGTCTTATTTATAGGCATGAATTTATTTTATTTATTGAATTTATAGGCACTAATTGCATCATTCAGTAATATTAGTTCCTTATGCACACCTTGGTAGGCAAGGAATTTTATATAACGGGACCTTCACAAATGAATGGACATCCGATATTAACCATCATTGAACGGCTCACCTGTTAGCTTGCTCCTGTAGCCTGAGTCTCCTCTCTTCCATCTTCCTTTGGAGCTATAATTATTCAGGAAAACTTCCATAGTTGTGACAAATTCAAACAAAAACCTATTTACATTGCCCTACAGTGTTTCAGAGTACATAAAGTAAGCTGTTAAGTTCTCTGAAACTGTAAAATGCTACATGTGCATTTCAGACAATGGCTAAATTAATTTCTTTCCCTTTAGTTTGATCTGTTTCCTTATAATCTCACAAGTATGTATGTATGTATGTATATATATATATATATATATATATCATTTTATCTGCACCAATTCAGGTAACTTCAATTTTACTTAAGAGCATAACAGTGAACTGTTTCGCTCCTTATAATCATATTGATGTCCTCCTTCCAACACTTCAATATGTATTGCTTTTCTTCTAGTCAACAAGTTTGACCTACTGCACCCATCAAAAGTCAAACAAATGACTACAATTTTCTTTCGGAGATGCTGCAAATAGACCACAGATGAATCACTTGAGCGCCTGACAAAATATATAGAGACTAATGTACACACCATTAAGGATCCTTAATCATTTATCAAAATAGTCTCATACAATCATGCAGCTCCAGTACATTGTCACTAAAATTTTATCAGTCACAACTGATTACAAACTGCCACATTACAAAGACAAAATAAATTCACATTTATACGGCAATGTTGATCTCAAATCCGCTCATGTAAAAGGGTTGTTGCTATATTTGGATCTGTCTGCACTCTGACATGCACATAAATAAAGGATACAGCATCTTGCCTGGCTCTGGCAATAATCAGGTTCTCCATCATTTGTCTCTGAAGCGAGAGGGTCTAATTTGGGAGGGGGAAAAACCCGGACTTTTGAAACAGACCATTTAAGTCGTCTACAATCACCAGGTAATAATGAGGTCTAAAAGTTATATATAAAAAAACTTTCAGCATAAAAGACACATAAGGTAGAAATATTAGTCAAGTGGCAGACTGGAGTTCAGATATGGACCCAGAGTACTTCAGCAAATCTAACCAAGCACTTAAAAATGCTGCAGCTCAAGTGATCAATGTATGTGGGGTTCAGTGACTAGTTTTGTAAACACAAAACCCTGCACTTTATTTAGCAGATCCTCTATTGCGACTTCATGCTACTTACACAATTTTTTTTTTATTAATTTTTTTTAATTTCCCTTCTCCCAGTCTGGCCTCAGTAGTGAAGTGTCGAGATGGCTTGTTTAAAAAATTTTGTACTGGAAAGAACTACGCGTTTATTCTCCACTTCAGGTTCGAATCAGTGGTCTTATCTGGTCAGAGTTGATGGCACTAATCAAAAGCAGTAATGAAAGCACTTTTACCACTGCACTGTCATGCTTGTTGCTTATGCAGCCTTTTTGTATGCAATGAATTTTACTTATTTATTTTTTTTGTCTAAACACCCATATGCTAGATGAATACAGTTAAAAGGAAAAATAATGTTGCAAAACTTTTATACTGATTCAGTTACTTCTGGACTAAGAGCAGGAAATGGCTTTCACTTGCTTAGTTGAACCCAGCTCTGTGACCATTTCTAAAACTACTATCCATATTTATCTTTAAGCATTCAGAACTTTTAGATGAAACTCTAAGAAATATATAATCGAAGACCAGCAAATTTTAATTTCAAATTTAATTCCAACACGAGTAGAGACTACAAATCCGGGTGCAGCTAGTAATTTGAACCATACACGAAGCCTCCATAAATAATGTTGAAAGGAGCCATGGGAAATGCTTACCATTTTATTTTGTATAAATAAAATTTTACTTTTTACAGGCTCATTAATGTCTGACCTGATAGAAGTTACCTTCCATATTTCAACATTAACCATGCTAAGTCAAATAGTTACAAACTGATTGAGAACAATACATCACTCAGGCTACTTAATGCAAACAGGTCATCTAATTCAAACCTGAAAAAAAAAATATTCAAATGAAACAATACCTTCATAAACATTTTGAATTTTTTCCAGTACGCAGGGAGACTCAGTGGCGTTTGTCCGCGTCGTCGAAACATTTGCAGGTGTTTTGAAGTAAAACGTTGGTTTCAAACTAAAGTCCCTAAAGCTAAACTATTTTAGCAGCATAACATTAAAACTACAGTGGTGCAAATAAAACTGACTGGCTGGACACCCTCCTAAACAGTACGACACACCTCCCCTACCCACACCCACACACAGCTAACTTGTTGATCTGCCCACTGAGTAAATCAACGGCTAAATCGATGCTAAATCAAAGGCGTCACCTGAGAGGAAACCCGCGCGCTAATTAGCATAAAACAATCAGACCTGTGACCCTTCGCTGTCATGGTTACCAAACACAAGGCTGGCAACGCTGCAGTTCAACGTGCTATTCAGGGCCAGTTACTCCTGTTCTTTATCTGTTTTGTCTTTATCCCATAATTGTTCGTCGAAAACAGACTTAAAATCTCGTCATGGTCAAATGGTCATCTCACCATCCTAATTAATCAATCCCTAAAGAAAGCAAAGGCAAGGGTTCCGTGGTTGGGGGTTTCTTATAAGGACACTTGACTACATCAGCTCTCAGACGACATAATTTTACTAGTAAATCTAAAACATTTTCCTCAGACGTGTCAAACGTTTGTCACCTACACCGCACCGTGCGAGGAAACAAGTCCAACATGGCGCTGGAAAGCATCCCAAGCCGTTCTGGTTTTAATCGCCAAATAGCACCGAACCAATCACAACACAGCGCGCAGCTCCATGAGCCAATCAGAATACAAAATATAACTCAATGCGCCAATCAGAAAACAGAGCGCCGCTCCAACAGTTTTTGTGCATTTCCCTCAGGCTCCTCTGAGTAAAATATTGGGCCTTTGCTAACTTGGGGGCTTGTAGTAACATATTTATATTAAATCAGATGTTCACTCGCTATTTTGTGGATTTTGACAAGTCTTCGGAACTGATGCTGGACGCTATATGACTGAGGGAAGAGCGAGTGTGTCATCACTATTTCCATTTGGCCACATTTTTACTATTAGCATTAACACGTGAATTTGAATGGGTCGTTAACTACCAGTGAGGTGAGATCAGGAAAGGCGGAGAGGTGTGAGACAAGCTTTACATCACAATACTTGCTAGTTTTGAACAGACACAATACACAACCCCACCGTCAGCTGACTTGGAAGTAAGGGGGGGGAGGGTGTGTATGAATCACTTTACACCAATTATAATATGTGCTTTGTTACATGTGTATACAGACCAGTCAGGCATTACATTAAATAAGGAAGAAAATGCAATTTGTGTTAGACTTCAGTTCATGGACCTCTACAGCACAGATTTCTGAATATAATCAAACTATTCAAATATTAGCCTCACTATTCAAATGTGTACAATTATTGCAGCAGCCTTAGAGTTTTCTTTAATTCTTGAACTTTCCAACAACATATTGGGCCCAAGTTAATTTTTAAAGTTGAAAATATTTGGATTGAAAGTTGAAAAAGTTTTGGATTAAATTCAAGAGACCAGTCAAACAGGTTAAAAACTACACTATATGGACACCATCACACCCATGTGTGGTTCTTCCCAAACTGTTGCCATAAAGTTGTAAGCCCACAGTTTCCTAGAATGTCTTTGTATGCTGTAGGATTAAAATTACCTTCACTGGAACCAAAGGGCCCCAAACGTGTCTCATCAGGACAATGACCATGTACACAAAGCAATCTCCATGAAGACATGGTTTGCCTAGGTTGATGTGGAAAGATTCAAAGTTGCCCAAGCCCTCTGAACAACTTTGGGATGAACTGTAAGGCTAATTGTGCCTCATCAGACCCTGACCTCACTAATGCGCTTGTTGCTGAATGAGCAAATCCCCACAGCCATGCTCCAAAATCTAGTGGAAAGCCTTCCCAGAAGAGTGGAGGCTGTTACAACAGCAAAGAGGAGACTAACCCTGTGTTAATGGCTATCATTTTGGAACATGGGTGTGATTGTCACGTGTCCACATACTGTATATGAG
>JAQQZR010000037.1:8765958-8807998 GCA_030068235.1 Notoglanidium macrostoma | reverse complement strand
CCCAGTAGGTACCTGTCACAATCAGCAAAAACTTTTCAGGAAGCAAGACTTTTCAAAAAATTGTTGTGCAGTGTAATTAATAGTTCAGGTGAAGTTTTTTTTTCTTCTAACCACTTAGTGGTTATGAAATGAAATAATACCTCTAAAATGCTGTCTCCAATAATTGGCCAAAAATAATTATACATGTTGAAATAATGTGCCTACTAATAATATATTAAATACTTAGGTTATGTTTAGACAGCACAGTGGTGTAGTAATTAACACTGTTGTCTCACAGCAAGAAGCTTCTAGGTTTGAATCTGGTGGCTGACTGGGGCATTTGTGTGCAGAGTTTGCATATTCTCCCTGTGCGGGTTTCCTCTCACAGCACAAAGGCCCGCAGATTAGGTCAACTGGCTATTTTAAATTACCCATAAGTGTGAGTGTGCATGGTTGTTCATCTGTGATAGCCCTGTGATAGATTGGCGATCTGCCTAGGGTGTACCCCACCTCTTACCCAAAGTCAGCTTGGATTGGATCCTTGGGATTGGATAATGGATAGGTGGATGGGTCATGCTTGTAAAATGACTCTGTACTGAGGGGGGTCTGCAAATGTTCTGATTAAAGCATGCCATATCTGTAAAAGCTTGCAAAATATAACAAGTCTAGCTGCATGAAAAATAATTCCTGAAAACCCACAAAATGAGTTGGAATAGCATGCTGTGGTCAGATAAGATCTACTTTGTCATCTTGGCCCTGCACACCTTCAACATAACTACATCCAAGGAAAAGCACCTGTGTAGGAAAAGTACAGCCCTCCCCCCAATTTATCTATCGTTTCAGTGACCTAACTTTTAGCAAACCAGGGATGTGTAGGAAGTGAAACAAATCTAGCAAAAACTGTGGTTTTCCATTTTGTGTTTACTGACATTTCAAAGCTAAGGGCACAGGCCACTAAAAATAATAAAGAATCAACTGCAACTTACCCTGGGTGTTCTTTTCCCCCCTTATTTAATTGCCAGTAGTGGGTAAACTGTACAAAAAAATAAAATCTGCCTTTTCAAAATTTTTAACAGAGTGGAAAATGAATGAATGCAATCCAATCCAATCAGTTTTGCTCCTTATGAGGGAAACAGATACCAATAATTTTGGAGGACACTGTATATACACATATGCCAGAACAGTTAATGCATCTTGGCATAGATTCTATAAGTTTCTGGTACTGCATAGAAGGGATGAACAGGATTCTCCTAAAAGAACTTCAGAAGAACTTTGTATTGATTTGCAGTGACTGCTCCTTTAATTATGTATCCATCTGTATAATTTAATATACTGTACAAAGGCATACATAGGACATAGATCTGACATTTCAAAAGGCATGTCATCTACCACTATAATAAAACAAGTCAGGTCTTACAATTGGAAAGCTTTCAGGCATATGAAACTCAATCCCTCATCCATGTATGCAGTTCTGAACTTATAAGCCCTGGTTACAAATGCTCTGTCACTGTTTAGAAACTATTTTCCACAAAAATGTATATAGCTTATTGGAGAACATTAATCATTGCAGTTCGTAAGGAAGTACATGCTTCAAAACCGGGCTACCAAAAAGATTTTATAGAGCTTCCAAACCCAGCCTATTGCTTTTTATTAAGCCATGTTTTTATTAACAAGTCTGCCCAGGCCAGTTTTTGAGTTTATGTGGTGGAAGAAAAGGGGAATAAGAAAATTGACAAATTTATCTGCTAAATCAAAAATTAGAACCATTATTCTGACATGCTGACAGAACAAGAGAGACTGAGGACAGGGTTTTATTATGTTGTTTAAGTAATATTCTATGCAGGGGGACAGAAGTGAGATAAGAAGTCTTGGGTTTGTCAACAATGCTAAATGTGTGCATATTGTGAATGAGTCCTGGGACAAGCACAGGACTTCATAATTACAGTAGCAGTTCAATAAACTTTATTTGGAGTTTGTTGGACATATACCCTTCACAAAATATAACATTTTTATGTTCTTTATAGCCACAGAACCTATTTGTTGTTATTATCACAACACCACCAGATGGCGCTCATAGAAAAGGAATTGAGAAATATTTGGAGCCCATTCTCTGAAATAACTGCAGTGGGATGATGGCATTTGGTGCAGGGGTAGCCCGTCCATCATCATATGCACATCAATTTTATTGTGAATATGGTGTACTCAGTAGTGATTTATGGCATTTTAAGATTTTAACTGTCAACTCTGTGTTTCACAGGCCTATTAATCTAAACAATCTACCTTTTGGGTAAAATGTATGTTCATATACAGTATATTCAGGTTTTTGTTTCATCATGTAGTCAACACTATGAAACAGTATTTTGGAAATAAAGGATCTGGTGAACTAAAATGCGGAAAAGGAATGATAACCACAAGGTGGTTGTGGACTTTGGAGTGCGTTTTTTAAAGAATCACCTGCTTCAAATCATTTCCAATGCATATCATATAAATTCTTTTCATATTGAATGCTTGCATGGTTGAATTTTGCTATTACAGACACATCTCACATCTAAAACCAGATGTTAAATAGGGGCGCCTTTTTTGCACATTTAGTCAGGTACACAACTCAAGACACAGACCAATCTGATAACAATGTAATGAAAACTGGCCGTCAAGATATCAGCACTTGCAAAGCTAGGCCTGCCAGTCTTTAGATCTTTCCCAAGGTTTAATCATCAAGGAGGGTACATTCAGCTTCAAACATTTGTGTCCATTTTATCATGGCCTTATTAGCTATTAATGGGTTTTCAACACAGTTCAATAACCTCACCCCATCTCTGACTTGTCAGGCTCTACTGCCTATAACCAGAGGAATTAATTACAATTGATTAAACTCATCTTCAAAAGAACCCGTTCCTCATCTAAAAATAATTCACAATTACTTTTTGTTCTGTAATCAGAGGAAGTTTTTATCATTCCTTTGTAACGGAAATTGTCTAACAAATGAGGATTTTTTTTTCCATGGTCGCTTTACCAGGGAACAGGAGAACTTCTCTTTAATGATTCTCTATAGAATGCCTTCAGGAAGTTTAAATACGCTTTATCATAGGGATATATAATGGGATTTTAACCAGATTTTAAGAAGGTGCTAATGTGTGAGTAATTGGTTTAAACATTTATGTGAATAGAATAAATAAAAGTCAATCTCTGTGTGTGAAACAAATTGTCCAATACTTAATTTGTGTCATATGAGTTAGATTATACAGGCAGTTTCTGAATATGTAGACAATTAGAAATCCTGACAGTAGGTACACCAGCTTTTTAGTCTTGAATGCAAATAAATGATTCAGGTAGAGGACATCAGCTGTAATCTATCATTTTCATTCTTAAAGCAGGTTGCAGAAGACATTTTGACATGTAATTGATGGCTAATTGCTACTCTGTTTCTTTGAAACCATACTCAGACAAAAACCTCTGACACCTGCCAGGACTGATTGCTAGCTTTGTCCATGATGTCATCACCTAAGATTTTAGTGGCAAGGTCTTCAAAATGACCTTTCACATCCACAGTGAAATGGTTTCCATTTTTTTTCTGGTTATGTGTTTTCTAGAGGTTAGAATTCTTTGCACAGCAATATCAAACAATCATTTCTCTTTTCAACTTATTAAAACTAACCACATGATAAGTCACCATTTTGAGTTTTTGATTCTTCAGAACAGTTTTCCATACACTCAGGCAGACATTGGGCATCGACAACTTTATTGTTATTTTAGCCGTCTACCATAGCCTACTGGAATTAAAAATGAATCAAAAAGTGCAGATTTTCAGCTTTAATTTAAAGGTATTTACATCAAAATTGGATGAATAGTGTACGAATTACAGCACTTTTTTAGGGACCAGAAGTAATTGGACAATTGGCATCTCAACTGTTCCATGGCCAAGTGTGTGTAAAGATAAAAAGCCAAGGAACACAAAAAACCCCAGTGAAACCATGTAAAACAGGTGAAGAAAATCAAACACCCTCCATAAGGTAGCAGTATCTGTGTCAAAATCAACAATCAAAAGAAGTCGTGAGAGAGTTTACCAAAAGACGAAAAAATGGATAAGTCTCAAAAACAGGAAGACCGGATAAGAGTGTGCCAGAAACATTGAAATAAAAGCTCATACAGTTCTGGAACAACATCCATATGGAGAGATGAGACAAAGATCAACTTGGAAGAGAAGGGTATGGATAAGGGAAGGAAATGCTCATGACCCTAATCATACCAACTTCTCTTATAGCGTGGGCATATATGGCTGTCAATGGAACTCTTTCCTTGTATTTACTGATGTCAAAAGCAGCAAGATGAATTTTGAAATGTATAGGACAATATTATCTGTCCAGATTCAGCCAAATTGGATAATGCTTCACACTGCAAATCGGCCTGAAGTGTACTTCAAAAGCATCCCAAAACCTTTTTAAGGCAAATAAGTGAGCTCTTCTTCAACGGTCAAGTCAATCATCTGACCTGAATCCAATTGAGCATGCGTTTCACTTGCTGATGGCAAAATACCCGAAGACCAAGCAGGAACTAAATACAGCTGCAGTAGCATTTGACAGAGCCTTACCAGAGAAGAAAACCCAACTTCGTCTGGTGATGTCTATGGGCTCTAGACTCCAGGCAATCATTGAAAGTACTAAAAACAAGAGAAATGATTATTGGTTAGTCCAAATACTGGGGTTCCTGAGCTCACTAGTGAATTATTTCTTTTTAAGAATGTACCAAATAGTTGCTTTGACTAAACTGATTTTTGTTCCTATTACTCTGATGGGTTTCTTTTGATTTTTCAACTTAATGATGGCTTGCTTCACTGGCAGTGACAGTTCTTTACCCTTCATATTGAGACTTAACAGCAATAGATTCCACATACAAATGCCACACTTGAAATTAACTCTAGACCTTTTATCTGCTTTTTGTAAGTGAAATCATGAGGGGATAACACACTTGGCCAACAGTTGTTCAATTACTGCACATGCTAATGCATTCATGTGATGTATGATATGTTGATTTACAGTGTCTTGCATATGTATTAAAAAACTCTGGAGCTTTTGCTTAGTGAATATGGTCACTTTATGTAGACCATCATTGCTCATTATTTCAGTTGTATTGTGTTTAATAATTGTCCTACTTTGCCATCATCCAGGTATTACCCTGACTAATGAGGGTTATGTTTGACATTCTAAGAGTATGTTTATCCAAAGCACAACTCTCATTAGAGAGGTTATATTGTACAAAATCCATAAATCCTTAGCTAGTATCATTATTTTAGCACACTACATTCAACACATCCTGGGGTGAGCTTCAGTGTGTGTGTGTGTGTGTGTGTGTGTGTGTGTGTGTGTGTGTGTGTGTGTGTGTGTGTAATGTGCAATGACACAGTCATGGCAGAGCATTGAAATGCCTTAGTTGCCTGGAAGCAGAGAGAGAGAAAGAGAGAGAGAGGACAGGCCAGTTAGAAGGATTGGGCAAGAGAGATTTATTACTTTCTGTTAATCCTCTCCTCTTTGGTGTGTGCTGGTCTTCCTTGGCTCCTTCGTTTCCCTCCAGCACCCAGTCTCCGTGTTTCCTTCAAAAGGTTTCGCAGTGCTTGGCCACACAAAGCCAGGGGTTGAGGAAAGGAAAAGTGACCCACAGAGGGCAGCAGCAGCACACTACAACCACTAACCTATAGCCTTGGGTGGAAATATTTAAAGTCCATTTGCCCCATCTTCCCTTTTACATCTTCTCCCCTCTCTCTCTCAGGAGTTTTCTGGTAGGCAGTTGTAATCAAGACTGAACCCCACCCCTCTTCCCCACCGTGTCTCCCACAATCTCACCTGACAGAGGAATGTGTGAAGATTGACAGATCAGCTATTTCTGCTTAACGGCTTTAATTAAAGCTAATTTGGTTTGCTGATAGCATTCTCAGCCCCCTCCGTCCATTCCAATTAGAGACAGTATTAGGTTCCTAACATCTTGGATCAGATAAGCCTATTGGGAAGGAAGGGTAAGCCAGAGACAACAAAACCTCGTGTACCCCCATGCTTTGGAGAAGTGATTGCTAGAGTGATTGATCGATCAGATAAATACCCTTAGCTTGCAATGGTATAGATTTCACCAAAGATGAATCTTTATTCACATTCTGTCTTACTCTGTATTTTTCTTTCCCCCTCTCTCTCTCTTTCAGCAGAAGCAGCTTGTCACTTTGATACCTGCATTAGTGCATCTTGCCGCCACAGCACTCATTTCACACTAGCCTTGTCTCTTTATTTGGCTATGTGAGATGAAAGCAGTATCCTAATGTCCCTTTAGTTACTCTCTGTTCTTTCTTTTCTTCAAATTTCTCTTAGTGGATAGGAGAAACAGTCACTTTAATGCTCTAACAAAAAAGACATTTCTAATCTTCCTAGGTCACTTGGAAAAACCAAGCATGACACCCTAGCTCAAATCAGATCTGCTATTTATTAAATCCATCCAGTACCTGACCTCAATTATCACTGTAAAAGGAATACTTTAGCCAAAGAAAGTATTTTTAAACACCTAATCATTGAATGCTTCTCAATACACTACCACAGCCTTTAATATGTAAAACACAATCTGCAAAAGTTACAGTATGCGGAAGAATTTATTTCACTGCACTGAATGAGTTCTCTCAGGCCACAACCGACTTATATTTAGTTTAACTCTTTTTACCAGAGGCCAAAAATTGAAATTTCTGTCTGATTTGTGGGTGTTTCACTAACAAAAGTTTTAGTTGTACTGTCTGTTTTATCTCTATACCAATGTTATTGTGGAGAGTTGTGAATCGTTTGCCCAGCAGAGGGCTCACATCCCTCCCATTTTCCATTCCTCTGCTCACCAGCAGCTAAACACAGAATCATGATACTCTACACACAGAATCCCAAAAGTGTCATGACTAATGTTATCACAGACAATAAAATGATACATTTCTTCATACTGATTGAAAATATCCTATAAGTCAACAATAGAATTGTTGGCATCCTTTGAGAAGCTGAACAATAAATTAAATCAGTAACACATGAAATGAACGATATTCCATGGACAGTGTATTATTTATTTTAACCCATTTTTTAAACCATACATTTTTTTTCATAGTAGTGCCTAATTTAATGAAATTGTGACCGTTGGGGTCTTCTAGTGACTACAGTTAGTGGTAAATAGGAGCTGAAAGAATCCACCAAAGTTGGGGGATTGAGTTCAGGGTTCTGTGCAGGTTACTGAAGTTTTTCCATACCAACAATGACAAACCATATCTTCTTGGAGCTTGCATAATAAGCATTACGCTGTCATGTGTCATTGTCATGCTGGAACAGGTTTGTTTCCACTTTGTGGTAACAGCCTGGGAAATCCAATATTCAGTGTTTGAGTGATTTAAAAAATGTCTTCTTTGATAATTGTGGTCAGCTGTGTGGCAATGGTGGCTCAGTGGTTAAGGCTTTGGGTTGCTTCCATTATTGGGGTCTTAAGCAAAGCCCTTAACCCTCTCTGCTACAGGGGTGATGTATCATGACTGACCATGTACTCTGACCCAAGATTTCTAACAAGCTGGGATATGCAAAAAAAAAAAAAGAATTTCATTAAACTGTCATTTACTGTGTATGTGACAAATAAAGACATTCTTCTAACACATTATTATGATGGTAAGGTATCCACATACTTTTGAGCATATAATGTATACAAATGAAAAATTAGAATAATTGTGTGTAACGCTCACGTTATGCAATCATTATTGCCTGTTAAATTGTTGCTAATGGAAGTGTTTGTAATTCTTTGGAATGAACATATGGTTTTTATATGTTGCCCTAGTCACAACATAACTTTTCATAGGAGAATTGAAAAAAAAAAAAAACATTGTGAAAATAACAGCATCATTAAACAGTAAAATGCTTTTTGAAAATGCTCTTTTAATGGTAGGAATATTTTATCCAAATCAGATCAGTTAGATCAGTTAATTTACATGTGATTGGTTAAAAAATAGCACGGCCTCTGGTAATGGCTCTTTATTTCTCTGTTTTTAGGTAAAAAAAATATTCAGTGTTATGTATGAATAATTCATTGATTACACTATTTTCCTGCTCTGACTGGCCCAGCATGGCCCAGCTTTGCTAAACTGCAGAGAGGAAGGTCAGTGACTCTTCTGTTTCTGAACTGCGCATTCTTCACTACATTCTTGATGGTCACAAAAAGACTTTTATTTATGAATTTCAAAAGCCTCTGACCTGAGAGCATTCTCTCAAGGCACTTCTGATTGCTAATTCAATGCTGCCATTCAAAAACACTTTGTCATAGTAAATACCCCTTTGAAAGAGTGCTTGCATGCTTCCTGTAATAAACACTCAAGCTTGCTGCCTGCTCCTTACAACCTATCTGGCACAACTTCATGGGCCTAATAATGATGAAATGATTATGGTATTTTGTTCTTATTAAAGGCAGAAAGGAAGAAACCTATTTTTCTATTTTTTTTAACTGTGTGACACCAACCTATCTTGTTCACAACTTCCTTTCTAGGAAGTAGAGATATTCTCATAATAGTGAATATTAATTTCTCCTGTCTAAGTCTTTTGGAGCAGGCAAGAGAGGTACTAATTTCCTCACTGGGTTGCCAACCCGCCTACCCTCTTCCTGATCTGTGGGCATCACACTGAGCCTTCCAAGAGAGAGTGTCTCCCTCTGCCAGTCTCAGCGAGAAACACTTATATAAATGCTAATCCAGTTTATTTCATTCAGTCACTAATTCTTGCACTTTTCGTATGGTGCAATAGGAAAGAGAAATTAAAAACAAGAAGCAAAAACGTTGCTTTAGCAAGGCAAGGTCAATTGAATTTGTTAATTGAAATGTTGGAAGGTAGAAACCACAGAAAACTCAAAGGCCTCTGAAAACTGAACAAACACATTCAGCTCATTAATGTTTATTTATTTCCCTATTTATCCATTCCATCCATTATCTATACCATTTATCCGTTAGATCACTGGGAAGCTGAAGTCAATCCCAGCTGACTTCAGGTGAGTTATGGTACACCCTGCGCAGGTTGCCAATCTATTGCAACACAAAGGGACAGACAGCCATTCACACCTATGGGCAATATAGAGTAGTCAGTTGACCTAATCTGCATGTCCTTGGACTGTGGGAGACAACCGGAGCACCTAGAGAAACCCACACATGCACGGCAAGTACATGCTAACTCCACACAAAAAGGCCCAGTTGGCCACCGGTCTTAAACCCAGAACCTTCTTGTTGTGAGGCGACTGTACTAACCACTGCACCAATGTGCCACACCCATCTCTGCCTGTCTGTCCTTCCGTCTGTTCATCCATCCATCTGATTGCTCTCTGCATTTGTTCATTTCAACAGTGCTTTATTTCAGAGTTGTAATGCAACACTGTCAAATCTGCAGCCCCAACATGTGTCATGGGCCACTGATCTCATGCAGGTCCCTGATCCATCTTCACCAAAACTTCTGTGCTTCTGTCCGCTCACTGATCTGATGCTTTGATCATGCAGAACCACAGTACATGAAGGACTTTAGCAATGTGCTCAGCTAAAAAATGAGTTTAGAGGAGAAGCAGAAATAACAGATAAAAGAGACCAAGCTTGTATGCCATTGAAGTGTGCAGATAAAGCAAGGACAATTAATGAATGGGGACTGTTTTTTGTGTGAGCACAGGTAGGTGATTAGATCAGTGCAAATGTCTTGTTCTGAAGAAAAAAAATAATTCAGTGCATACTTTTCCCCTGTTTTATGCCAAATTCTTCAGGACACTTGAATGGTAAATGATTATATTGAAATGTGATAACATTATAGTCAAAAATGAGCAAGTTTTTTCTAGTGTCGGACCTTTCATGGGCAGAACAGTAATCCAAAGCATGGTCCATTCTGATGTGGTTATGCATAGCCAATATATTGATAAAGAGTTTCCATGATAGTCATCCTTGATATTTAATGCAATCCAAATTTAGTGGGCGTTACTCTTGAACAATACCATGAGGGGAGTTTAAATAGGTAGAACTGATTGGAGATGAACAGGAAATGGGTGAAATAGTGTTCAGGTGAGTGTGAGAGTTACTAAGTCTATACTGGTGTGGGTTCTAGACAAGGAGCTTTTGCCTCTGGCTCAGTGGTCGAATTAGATGTGACAGTAGTACAGCTGTATTATCCATGACTATAGCAGGTAAGCAATGAGGCAAGAACACTAAAAGTGTGGGTGATGTAGTGGTTAGCACTGTTGCTTTGCAGTAAGGGAAGAAGCTCCTGGGTTTGATCCAGTGATGGTTAACCTTTTATACACCAATGGAATTCTAGACATCTTTTATGGAATCCTGAGAATTTACAGAGTTAATGATCATTAATTAAATCAAATAATTGCATCATAAAATCAGAAATAAAAGACAATTACAACCTGATCATATTATATTGATGAGTGCCACATTTCTATTACAAAACCAAAACCATGTACAGAGTCATTAGTCAGCCAAGGAATGATGATAATGATAATGATTTTATGCATTATGATGCATGATAATTCTTAATAGTGCACTTTGCAGGAGGTAGCCTTGAAAAAAAATGGTAGAGCTTGCCTTTTTGCAATATGAGTAATTTTATTAAGGGCTAATTTTCACTCAGATGGAACTAATCCAAGACATACATCACATTTCCAGGGCATTTTTGATATAAAATAATTTACTGTGATTGTAATGCACTGTCTGCATAAAAGTCTGTATATGTTATATAGCAGCAGTCAACACTGTTAGATTTTCACTGTAAGGATTTCCTAGGGAACTTTGCAGTAGAAAGCACTAGAGGCTGATAGGGCAAAACCATTTCTTTTCTGATCTTATCATATAGTATGCTTCTGTTCAAAGGGACTGTGGTGTGAAATAGACAAGTTTGGTGATTCAGCGTTTGGTGTTGATTCATCTCAGATGAGTCAGAGTGAAGTGCTTATCTACAAAATTGTGGAAATACAAAAGCTGACACAATCATGGAATTAGCTCCTGTCTGTAAAATATCCCCATTCGAAATAACATTTAGGAAAATCCTGAGTCAAACCACACTGCATGGGTATAGCAACTCTTTATTTCATGGTGAAAAAAATAATATTAAAAAAATTAATCGTATTTACATTTACATTTAGTCTTTTGGCAGAGGATCTTATTCAGATCAACTTACCCAATAGTAAAAAAGTGTTATGAAGCATACAGACAAAGCATTTGGAAAAGATTCCTAACCTCAAAGACTAGATATTAATGTTGTTTTTGTACAAATGCTAGAGTGGTCTAGTTACTGACAACTGAAGTCTAAAGTGCATAAAATTTCTTATTAAACATGATTATAAAACCATGAAGGAATCTTAAAGACAATAAATGACAAGTAATTGGAGAATAGAAAAAGACAATAGCATAGAGGTCTGCTGGACACTCAAGACAGAGGCCTTTTAAAGAGGGATAGATGCTGTTCATAGTGGAGGGGGAAGTTCATTTGAGCATGTTTAAATCTCAGGAATCTCATGGAATGTGCATGTTTAAATCTCAGAGCAGGACATGCGAGTTGCCAGAATTTTGAATTCGGTTCTTGCTGCAAGAATTTCATATTCATGCTCACCTGGAGTAACCCCAAAACAAACATTTTGTATCAAACAGATTACAATGTGTCTGCATTTATATTCACTCCTACACCAACAACCACATTCTTTAAAAGAAACTACAAAAGTCAAGTGAAGTAGATGTTTATCGTCATTCCTCCTTATAGCTTGTATATATTGGAACAAACTGTTCTTTAATCCAGGGACATGGTGCAATACATGAAAATATGCAAGAGTACATAGAATGCAAATGCACAACATTGTGGGATGAATGTAGGACGATAAATAATCAAAACAGATCAATAAATACATAGGATGATAAATACACAGCGCAGTAAATACGCAGAAAATGGGCTGCAAATTGTAAACTGTTGTAAACTGATGCAGCTTTATAAAGTGCGGGTGTGCAGTGGTATTTGGTCATACTGGGTTAGGTGTTTGACATGAGCATTGGGAGGCAGCAGGGTATTGAATAATCTGACTGCCTCAGGGAAGAAATTGTTGTGGAGTCTAATGGGGTGGTATGGATGCTCCTGTACCTTCTGCCAGCTGGCAGGAAAGTGAAGAGTCCATGAGATGGGTGAGAGAGGTTGTCCAATACTGGTGGCATTGCAGATGCAGCGATTTTTGTATGGGGTATCGATGGTACAGATGTGACTTTTGACTCTTTTCATGGTGGCAGTGCACTTGGCTCAGCTCAACAATAAGCACTTTTGGCTCTTTGTGATAATCACAATTTTTAGTACACCTTGAATTGTGTTTGTTATAAAATCTGTTTAATTAAATGTGAAAACAACATTGTTCTACATACTTGCACACTGTAGCTAACCTAATACGCTACGGCATTTTTGCTGCTGTAACTGCACTTAACCACCAATTAAATTGAAGATAATTCCTGTCTTTCATTCTAATATTTGCCTCCCTAATAACACCACACTTACACTACACATTAGCAGCAGTGTAGTGTGACCTTCATGCAATGGAGAGAGTCAAACATATGGATTTGTTGTAATAGAAGTGGCTCTTACATCGCTATTCAGATTGTGAATGACACAAGATCACATGATCTTTTCAGCTGTTCTTACAATCTGCTGTAGGGTCTTGTAGTCAGAGACAGTGCAGTTCCCAAGCCACACGGTGAGACAGCTGGTCAGGACGCTGTTGTCTCCATATAGGAGATTGCTAGGGAAGGGGAGGTTGGCTTTCTTCAGGCTCTGCAGGAAGTGGAGGCACTGCTGGGCCTACTTGGCTAGGCAGGTGGCGTTGAGAATCAAGAAGACGTCCTCTGTAATGTGCACACCAAGAAACTTTGAGCTATTGACTTTCTGCACAGTTTTCTGTTAATCTGAAGTGGCAAGTTGTCTATTCTGGTCCTCCTGAAGTCAATAACCATCTCTTTAGTCTTATCAACATTAAGAGATAGACCATTACCATGGTCTCTACACCATTCTGCGAGCTGGTTCACCTCCTGCCTGTATGCTGACTCATCATTGATGAGGCCCACAACTCTAGTGTCATCAGCAAAGTTGATGATTTGATTTAAACTGTACTAGAACTGTAGCAGAGTCGTGTGTCAGCAGTTTGAACAGCATTGAACGAAGGACACAGCTCTGGGACATGCCGGTGTTCAGTGTGGTGGTGCACGAGGTGGATTAGCCTGTCCTGAAAGATTGGGGTCTCCCAGTATAAAAAAAGGCACTTCATGATGATAGAAGTGAGTGTGACGGCCTGGAGTAATTCAGGTAGAACACAGATGATTTCTTTGGCACAGGGTGGTGGTCATCTTGAAGCACACAAGGATGTCATTTTGGCTCAGGGAAATGTTGAAGATGTCTGTGAGGACATCTGCAAGCTGATAAGCGCATTCCCCAAGTACCTGGCCATGTATGTTCTCAGGACCTGTAGTTTCCGTGGGTTATGTTGCACATATGCTTTTTGTTTCAGAATTAAAATTTTTTTTGAATATTTCCAGTTTTAAATAAAAAGAAAATGCCAGATTTTCCCAGAGGTCTCAGATTTTTTAACTCACAGCGTTTTATTGTTCGGCATTTAAATCTTGGCTAATACATGGTTTTGTTTTGGTTTTGGCAGGAGAATTCTGAAAGTAAAACAAAACAAACAAAACTAAACAAAACAAACATGTTTCCATGCCTGTTTTTATACTGAGGAGAAAGCACAAAACCACCCTTCCCAGAGAATATTATGCAATCTTTACCAGTATGTAAAGATTGGGGTTATTTCAACTGGTGACTATAAAGCAGGTAAAATATGACATAATCTTTCCAGATATTTGCATGTCAGTCCAAAAAATGTACTAACACAACAGAGTAATATGGGAATAAAAGCCAATAGATAATTACATTATCAACCTCTCCATGTAAAACTAGTCCAATTCCAAATCATAGTTAAGAGGTTAGTGTTAGACAGTTAGTTTTAGAAAGTTTTAGAAAGAAAAAAAGAATTGATAAATAATTGGAATACTTTATAGAGCAAATCTGGCCTTTTATGAAGGGAGGGTAAACATCCCACGTGGGGTAGTGCTGCTCTCATTTCCTGTACCATAACTTCTAGTCTTATGACAGGCAAATCAAATCCAGACAGTACAGAGCCAGGGCCAGACAGGAGACAGAAAGTCTAAACCGACCATCAGTTAGCTGTCTTGCGGCATATTGAGTGTCTGTTCACTGAGCTAAACATAAACAAAAATGCAGAATATCTCAGAAAGTTTGTTCTAGTAATCTAGTTGACATGAAATTAGATCATACCAAATGTACAGGACTGTCAAATATTAATATTTGATAAATATTAGTCTTATATCTAAAGAGATTATTGTACACAAAGCTATAGCTAATCAAGAAGTTAAAATACTTTATTGCTTGGATTAGTTTAAGAAATAACAAGATTAGTTCAAACAAGTACATTCATCATCGCACCAACATCATGTATAGTCTGTATTCCAGTTCATCCCAAAGAGGCCATGTCTTCATGGCCCTAGCTTAGTGCACTATAAATGTCTGCACAAATGTTTGGCCATATTGTGCATATACAACCACCATCACTGGAGGAGGCATCCCAACTATTTACAATGATACTCTAGGTATCACCCAGAAATTTGGATATGAATTTACCTGAATATGAAGTACTTTTTATTAACATAATGGAGATAAAGGAGTCAATAATTTACATTAATTAGAATTTAGTGGCAACCAGAGTTCTATTTTGAATTTCTACAGGAATTTTCAGACCTCTTCTTGAATCTAGTTGTTAAAGTAGAAAAAAGCCATAATTACTGGAGATGTAAATATTCATTTTGATACAATATTATGCAAAAACCATTAAGAGCAGCATTTTTATCTACAGTATATTATACTCAGTAGGGGTCCATCAGTACACCACCATTTGCCAGGCTTTACCCTTGCTTCAGTGGATACTCTCACCTGGATACTGTAGATTTGTTTCTAAAAACTGCTACTGTAATCATAAAGACTATCCTGTGCTCATCCCAGGACTGCTGTGCAGAATGCGCTCATACCGAACATCATTTCAACACACTCCATACTGCTTTTCTTTACTCTTATACAAACATACATGTAATAGCATAGAGTATGTTTTTTTTTTTGTTAATAGTTCCTCTCAAAGGTTCTCCTCATATCATCTCCAGGAGTTGCCACTGTCCCTTTTACTTACTAATTAGGGATCTCATTAAAAATCTAGGGGTGGCACAGTGGTGCAGTGGTTAGCACTGTCGCCTCGCAGCAAGAAGATCCTGGGTTCGATCCCCGGATGTGCGGAGTTTCCTCCGGGTGCTCCGGTTTCCTCCCACGGTTCAAAGACATGCAGATTAAGTCAACTGGCTACTCTAAATTGCCCATAGGTGTGAATGTGAGCTGTTTGTCTGTGTTGGCTCTGTGCTGGACTGGCGACCTGCCCATGGTGTACCCCGCCTCTCGCCCGAAATGTCTGCTGAGATTGGCTCCAGCTTCCCCGTGACCCAGACGGATAAAGCGGTATAGATAATGGATGGATTATAAATCTACATTTATATTTCTGTAAAGCTGCTGTGGGTTAAAAGCAGTACAAATCAAATCAAATTGCACTGAAAAGGAAAAATGAATTAATAATTCATCCTTCCTAGATTCTAAGAAACAAACCTGACAGTCAAGACGTTTAATATCCAATCTTTTACTTGCCAATTTCATATAAAAAAGCCTCTTGCTGTTTTTTGCACTGACAGCAATAACCTCCTCAGGTTTGTACTCCTGCTGTGGGATTGTACTATTCTGCCCATTTCCCCGACCCTGGTCTTGGCATGCATGTAATCTTCTTATATTGGCTTATATATATTACATGCTGAGAAAACAGTAAAATTAGATCTGGGAAGGATGTGGCTGGTGTCAAGGTGTGTGTGTGTGTCTGTGCATGTGCACGTGTGTGTGCATATGAACTGGTCAACTGAATTTGATTGCTAGCTGTGCTGTGGAGAACCATTTCAGACTTTTGGAATACAAATTTCTGGCACTGAGCAGTCTCTCAGGTACAATTTTATGCAGCTAGTTGTGCGACTCTCACAGCAAACGATTTACATGTAATATATCCTCGACCATGCCTCACTCACAAATCCCTTTGGTACCCCACTGCTTCATTGCATTTCTTTCATATAAAGATTACATTTACATTAGACCTACATCAGATTTGCATCAAACTCACATTAGGTAAAAATACCCACAAGGCATGTTTGCTTATTGTGTCATTACTTCACAACCATGGTGTGGAGGGAAACAGATGCTGCCACATTTTTATCTCTCATTTGTTTTCTTTGGCTGCTTGTCTCTTTCTTTCTTCTATCATATGCACACTTTTGTACAGTACTGTGCAAATGTCTTAGGCACATACAAAGAAATTCTGCAAAGTAAAGATAACTTAAAAAATAATGAAATTAAATCTTTCTACTTTCTCCTAGAAAAATACTACAACATGCAGTAAACAGTAATAAACTAAACAAACTCAGTATTTGGTGTCATGACCCTTTGTTTTGTTTTTTAAATAGTAGTCCCTGGTATAATTTGTGGAGTTTTATAAGAAGAACCTGCCAGTTACTTCTGGAGACTTTGGCTGTCACACTTGCTTCTTTTTTTGCATGCAAAACCCAGGAGCCTTCATTATGTTTACTGACATACACACATTTTTCTGTAACATTATTTTTTTTTAAATGTAATGTCTGGAAATCTAAAATGTTTTTGTACTGACTCAACAATGCAGAATTCACAAAAATATCTATAACAAAATTTATACAAAAAAAAAAAATATGTTGCATAAGATTTTGCAGAGTAAATTTCTATAATGCTTAAATCCTGGGGTTATGCCACCTGTTTCCAGAATATAGGCGCTTCAGATTTCCACTTCCCCTGCAGTGAGAGGAAGGGTACAGATAATTGTTGTTTCTTAGGCTGTGCTGTTGGTGTCACTCAAATTGGTAAAAGCTCAGTATGCATGTAGTCTTCTGTTAAGGAAAATCTGAAAGCTGTTTATTTCAGGAAGGAAGGAAAGAAGGCTTATGTGTTTTGCTATTAAGATTGAATCACTCTGTTGAGACATACAGGTTTCCTAAAATGAACAAAAATAGATCTGGAGAAATTGTTATGGATGATGATATGTATGAATATCAAAAGGTTGAGTTCAAATCTCAATTGTGTCATAGAGCCACTGTTGGGGCTTTGAAGTCTACCCTTCCAGAAGTCACATGAACTTGAATGATCAGATGATTCAATTGTGAAATTTACACATGTGGCTTTTAGAACCTTTATACTTGTTCACACATTTTTCACATGATGATTTATGCATTTTCACTTGCACGCACTGAGCACTTTATTAGCAACACCTGTACTCCAAGTTATTCATACAATTATCTAATCAGCCAATCATGTGGCAGCAGCGCAATGCATAAAATCATGTATATGGGCCAGCAGCTTCAGGTAATGTACACATTAACCACCAGAATGAGGAAAAATGTGACCTCAATGACAGTCTCTAGAATTTACTCAGAATGGTGCAATAAAGAAAAAAACATTGACGCCTTGTCATCACAATGAAAAATGTATATGATTTTTCCATAATGGTAGACACTAAGGTATATTATCTATCAGCAAATTTCGATTGATACATTGATAAAAGGCAACGGTTGTGAGCAAGGCTAGATCAAGGCTACAGAAACAACTGTTTAGAAATAATAATAAGAACAGACAATTGGTGCATAAAAAATTATATTTTAAACCGATGTGTTAACCACTTAATTTGCTCATAACTCTATGATGTGGAAGACTATTTAAAGTATCAATCATTCGCAAAATTGAGGATAGGCCTAACCCAGATTCTGAAAAAAAATCACATATTGATTAAAGACTATTAAAATGAATCATATCATATCAATTCAGTGGTATCACAAAATATTGAATTGTAGCGTTAAGAATGAAAGTCATATCATATCATGTGGAAGCTTAAGGTAAACCCCTAGCAGACATGGAAATGGGTCCTGAATGTTCTTGTATTTATTGTTACTTTGTGCCTTGATATTGTTATTTATAAAGTGATATTACAAAATTTTGAAGTAAGCCAATAAAAGTAGTCAAATGGCATCTGTAGTTTAACTAGAAAATGATTACACGAGCAGCAGCATGATAGTGTGTTGGTTAGCACTGTCATCTAACACCAAGAAGGTGGGTCGACCAGGGTGTCATTCTGCACGGAGATTGCATGTTCTTCCTGTACCTGCTTGGGTTTCCTCTGGGTACTCCAGATTCCTTCCACAATCCAAAGACATGTGGATTTCTTTGATTCACTACTGAGTGTGAATGGTTGTTTGCCTTTGTCTCTGTGTTAGCCTTGAAATGGAATGGCAACCTGTGTACCCTACTTCTCACCTGAAGTCAGCTGGGATTGGCTCTGGCTTCCCTATGATCTGCACTGGATAAAGTGGTATAGAAAGAGAGTGAGTAACTACATCAGCAGCTCAATCAGTACAGAATGAAAACATGTTCACTTTATTATTATTATTATTATTATTATTAGTAGTAGTAGTAGTAGTAGTAGTAGTATAACAAATATTAACACTTTAAATGAGAATATGAGAATAGAAGGCTGACACTTCAACAATTTTATTTCATCTGACACAAGACAGCTGTCATGGTAACACAGATGATGTGATGTGCCAGATTAAGTCCTTTGTCCTTTGAATGTACTAGTTATGTCAATAGCTGTGGGGGGGAAGTCAAGCACTAAATTACTCATTACTCTGTCCATGCATGACGTTTTCAATTTGCATATCTAATTGTGATAAGTGTGATCTGTCCTTGGATGAGAGGTTACTGGTTCTCTATGTGTACCCATGGGTCCTTGGGCTCAATGTCAGACATTATTGTATGCAATACTCACCCACCCACTGTGTCCTGTAATGGATTTTTATAAATCCCTTTGTGCCCCAATCACTCTGAATTTTAATTTTAAATAACTTTCTTACAGATCTTCTAAAATGTTTATTTTTGAAGGTACAAATAATTATTAGTTTTTGATTAATACAATATTAAAGATTGTGATATTTCAGAGAACTACCACGGTGCTTATGGTCCAAGAGGTACATGGTAACCATGTGTTTTAGTTAGAAGTACAGTAGATCATGAGAGTTCCCTAGATTAGAAAAAAAAGATTATGCACAGTAATAAGTGTGTTTAAATAGGTAACCATCTGCATGTGAGATGTATGATTGCTTTCCTTCTAATAGCCCTGTATAATTTTGTTATTTTACAGTATAATTAAATTACACTCATCAAATGCTTATTAGCAAACTGAAAACTAATATATAAGTTTTTGTAAAAGCTACTTTATTTATGGCAAGGGTTTTTAACTCTTACACTGGAGGCTCCAAAACTTGAAAAGTCTTATGTTTTCCAACTCCCAACACACCCAGGCAATCTCCTGAGCTAAGGTATGTCTATAACACAGAAAACAAACCACTGGGCCTCCAGGGCACTGGAGCTGAGAACCCCAAATTTACAATATATGAATAAAAGACTACCACTGTCTTTGAAATAAAAACATATATGAATGTTACACATATTACTATCCATTTGGGAGCTACCTGATTATTTGTAATAATTTCCACCACTATTTTTCAATTAAATAAAAATAGTTTTTTTGAGAACATCAGGCTGTTGTTCATGTCTGTGCCTCCTTAGAGGCTTCTGCCTTGCTCTGTCATTAGCAGCAGAATTATTTTCACTTCCTTCCAGAAGGGTCCCTTTTATCATTCCAAGTACTAAGGACTCTTATGACTAATTAAAAAAAGAGAAGTTTTTTCTCAATCAAGCAATACCTACCTCATAAACCACAAGCACTGCTTTAGCATTCTAGAAGAACACCCTATCTCCAAGGGATAGAGCTGATCACATATCAGAGCTGGAGAAACTACTCAGAAATCATATTTAAGTTAAACTGTACTCAAGTGAAAGTCAACAATTTGCTACTTTTACATGAAGTATTAAAAAGTAAAAAGTAAATGTTTTTAGCTGAAATAAGTGGCTTGGTTTTATTCGTAAACAAACTTTTACTTTTATTTTACTTTTATCTGTGCTACTTTGCATGAAACCATCATCCACTCTTTGCTACATAGTTTGCTTATGAAGGAATCAGAAGTCAGAAATCCTGTGAACAACCAATATTTACAATCAACTAGAATCTGACTTGTTGACTAGCTAATTATGTGAGCTACTGGATGCTAGTCTAACCTGCCATTAGCAAAGAAATCATGCTAACTTAAATAAATATGGCCAATAGCAAAGCTCACTTCAACATATTTTTTTATTCCCCTTCCACAAGGTGGTGGAGCCATCATGTTTTCTGATTGTCAATCCATCAGTCTGCCTGTGCATCCATGTGTGATTTTTGTAAGCATGATTCCTCAAGAAAGAGTGGTTGAATGTTTTCAGGATATATTTAGAATTATCAGTGTACCCAGAAAATGTGATCTAATTACATTTTGGAATGAATCCAAACAGTGTCAAGATCACAGCAAGGTCAAACTTAGTTGAGGCAAAAACATCCCTATCAACACTGCTGGCATTGAGTTCAACTTGGTTCAAATTAGATGCAGTTCATTTCTACTAGGGAGGCAAGGAAACACCTCATTTACTATTTCTAGCATATTGACACATTTTAATGAGGTAGGGTCAGGTACGCCTCATACTCAAGTTCAACATTCCAGTCTTGTGGCTTATCCATATTCAGACGCATGAATCGCTATTGTGCTAACTATATTTTGCAGCATGAGAAGCTCACGGAGATTATGAGCTGCTACAATTCTTTTCCTACGTTAATGAACTTGATTGGGTGGTAAACTGAAATGACTTGATGCTAAACAAAGCCCATTGGATTAATCTACAATGATCAACCATAACATTAAAAACACTGAGAGATGAAGAAAATAACACTGATTATCTCATTACACCTGTAAAGGGTTCTGATATATTAGACAGCAAGTGAACAATGAGTTCTCAGAGTTTATGTGCTGGAAGCAGGAAAAATGGGCAACCGTAAAGATCTTAAAAACTGAGCAACAAGGGACAAATTGTAATAATATTAGGCTGGTGGTTTTAATGTTACGGCTGATCGGTTCGTAACGTACAGCCAGTGGCTGGATTACAGAACCTTTGAAATTTGGAAAGAGGACTTTGTAGATCTAAATAAAAAATGTAAGGGCTAAGAAGTATTTTTTATAGGAATTGTTATATAGTAAGAGTACAAGTATTGAATTTCAATAAACCAATAATAATAAAGTATAAATATGCCAACAATATAGTTTATGTATATTAACAGTAGTTCCACCAAGATTGTACAGTTAGTACTCTGGTAGTGTCTGTGATATCATGTTCATTCACTTCATTGTGAAAAGATCTTGCCTCAGTTGTTTTCTATGGAATTCATTGGGTTTTGATCAAAAGGTTTGGGGTATGATATCATGTGGCTGAGACATCTGGATTAGCCAAGGCCAAGAACCCCTGGATAATCCACGCAGATGATTGACAGAGGCATTTGGCAGATGAACCAAATGCACTCTTCTGGTCTGAGGCAAAAAAAAAAATTGAGCAAAAAAAAAAGGTTTATTGAGCATTCTTTGGTAAATGCATAAGCCAAGCAGTGAATGTTTACATAAATTGTTGTACCATTTTCATTGTTACTCACTTTAGTCCTGTTGCAAACTATTTAGTCCCAAGCTGTTTACAATGCACTCAATGCCTCTTATCTACCACACAGACACAGCTGGTTCTTTCTAGTTCAGTAACTATAGCACTGATGTCTCACTCAAGAGTAAGCACAGCTTTGCCATAAATTCCAAATTTAACTTTCAGTTTAAACCAGGATAGTATTTTGTGTCTACATTCTTTGTGGCAATTTTTATTAATGCAAATACTTTCAAAACTTACTGCCATAATGTTAAGTCAAATTAGCATGTCAATATTAAAGAATAGCTAAGGTACTCTAAACTGATCATGAATATTCATAGTCTGAAACAGGCTACTGCATTATAATTATGTTTTGATTACCTTGATGTGAGAAGTCCATTCAGCATACCCCCAGTCTCTATTAGAGCTGACGAACATGCTGTGAGAAACTAAAGTACTGGGCAGTGAAATGAAATTGGTTGTTTTTGCTGCATATTAATGAAATTTAGGGTAACACTTCATAATACCTTTCATTAATTCATCATTCATAGGTAGGAAGAAATGACTAGTTATACGGCATTTGACAATAAACTAATGTGTAAAATCAATAGGCCATGTCATTGTTAATGTTCAGTTTAATAGTGATGAAGAAAATAACTAGTTATTCAGAATCTTTAAAAATGATAAATTTTTTTATTAACGACTCTGTATGTGGTCACTTTGTATAAACTATTACCCAACAGTGATGCACACATCATTAGTTGGTCTGAATCTAAACATTAACAAATATTTATAAATGACACATAATTATCATTTATAACAAGTTGTTGATTGTCAAATTCTTAACAACTAATGATTTGTTCATATCTAATAATTATATATTAATGAATAATATACCACGTTTTTTTATTTCTGATTGGCAACCACTTCCACTATATTGCTTATTTAAAAGAATAAGCCATGGAATATCATGGGTTATAGTGATTTTATCATGGGTAAGGTTCTTATGGTGTTCACTGTAATGCACCCCCCCAGATTGAATTCAAAAACAGGGGCAAAAATAATATGATAAAGTCCAGCATTGACTTCAGCCACATCACACTATCCCATCATTAGTCATCATTATTTTCCTATGAAAACATGCCACATCATGTTTTATTCTTTACTTCATATATCTATCCAACTCTCTTTGTACTAATTTAAAATTCCATTTTTTTTTGTATTTGGTGCTAATGAGTGGTCTGTATCCTGCTGTGTAGCCTCTGCAAATCTCCTCTCAAAGTCACAAAGTCATCTGTGAACACTGAGCTATTTTACCACTGCTCTCTGCAGATTGTCTTTGGCTATTTTAGTTTTTCTTCACAGCTCCAATGATTTGTCTGTTATCAGCTATTGTGGTCTTTTTTTAACAGTCTGGTCTATTAAAGACAATTCATACTGTTTGTCCATTTGCTCTGCAGAGAATGTTATTGGCATTTGCATTGCTAGAAGTATTTTTTACTTTGCTTTATTCTAGCCACTCCCACATTCACAGCTATTGAATGTTTGTGCAGATAGAGGAATCTAAAATGCTTGTGTGTTTGAAAGACCTATCATCGATTTATCATTGCATTTATTCAGCCAAATGTGTGGACCAGATACAACAAATAATTTACCTTTATGGATTAGGATGGAAAAATGATCTAGAAAATAAAATCTAACATCTATTGACATCCGTCAAGGATGTGGGGAAGCAGGAGCTACTTTGGGGGAGAGGCATGGTATACAAAATGTTACAAAGGTGGGTTTTAGCAATTTTGCCACCTTGCCTTGAACCTGGCAGGCCTCTGCATACTGGGTTGGAACTCAATACCTTTAAGTTTGTGACTGGGTTTGTTAACCACTACTCTATGGAAGATGTTAAGCTAACATTGCTCACTAAGCCTATTTGTGGTTCGTAATGCAAATTTCAGTCACACGCAAAATGAAGGTCCCAGTAACTATGCTTCTCTTTGTAACTGATATTCGATATCTCGGAAGTCAGCTGTACAGTTATCTCACTCGAGTCATCCAACCTCAGAAATGACCTATGAACATAGTATTAAGATCAGCAGCTGCTTTCAGAATGTACAATGTACATTACATAATAATGTATCAGGCAACCATTATGACAACAAAAAATGCACTCAATGGCATCCATGCCAGTTGTTTAAAATACCAGAGAACTATAATGCATAATATTGTCAAGTAATGATGCCACACTGGCGGGTGGTGTGCTACACTCGCGTCATCCCACCGCTCAGCTTCAGTACTCAATCAGCTCTCATTTGGGAGCAGCATGTGAGACATTAACCTCACCATGTTGTTTTCTGCCTTGCTCCTAATGGAGGGTAATGAAGCGAGCCTGTTAGATAGTATGTGTTCCAGCCAGAGTGCAGAAACAGATAAATAGATACAGGAATAATTAAATCACAGTGGTAATTGCATAAAGGTCCCATGAGTGTGCAGGCAACATGACTGCTGTTCAGTCTCCGTACATCTGACCAACCTGCAACTCTTTCTGCCTACTGGAGAAGGCAAACCAAAAAGAGAATGACAAAATGATACCTGGTACCCAGCTTTTTCAGAAAAGCTCAGCTAGTGCATCGGATGCTTTTTTGTATTGTATTTTTTGTATTTTAAGTTTTTTTGGGCTTTTTTTTTAAATCAAGCTCTGAATGGCCTTTTATTCAAACTCACATCTGTATCTGACGTATGTATTTATCTATGACTATACTTATATCCTCAGTGCTTGCTCATTTACACATACACATAGGAAGACACTCATTAAACGACAGATATTCAACACTGCTGGGGTACTTTTTTTAAGACCAGTGTTTTGAGCCTGTAGTCATGTCATGCTCCTCTGAATAGTAAGCATGGTAAATAGAAAAGTTGTGCTTGCTATTAGCTAGCTGTTTATTCAAACCTCAAAAAACTGCTGTTTCTGATTCTGCTGTTTGTCTCTTCATCACGGACTGGGAAAGGACTTTCAGGATTCCTTTAACCACAACTGCAACAGCTAAAATAATAATAATAATAATAATAATAATAATAATAATAGATAGATAGATAGATAAAAATCATAGAACAAATAAAAAATGCATAAACAAACTTAAATTTATTTTAGTTCTTGAGTTCTTGAGTCAGAGATAATGTTTTATCAACATTCCACAGTGATTTGCCAACAATAACAATTTTTACTGTATTGAGAAATACTACATTGCTTTAGTATTACAGTTTATAGTTACATTTAATGTTACAGATTGTCTGTGAAACTTGAGTCTTCAGGACAGAGCAGTCTGTGCTTTCTGACTTCTCTGCAACATGGCACCCTGAATATTTTTTGTCTCATTAACTTCAAGAGAGAAAAAAAATGCTGTTGAGGGAAAATCTTTATATAGCTCCTATAATGTAAGTGATAACAGGAACTCCCATGATGGGAAACTTATTGACTTCTACAAAGTGCTGATCTCCCAAACGCTTTGCATAAATATTAATTAACATCTCCTAACAGAAAACATTTGTTATATAAAAAGTTGTTTTTTAGCCTTACATTATGTAGTGCATCCTCCATACAATTCCCTGTGAAAGAGCTGTTATAGAAATGATAAACCTATAATTGATAGAAACGTAATGTAAAACATGTATGCTACAATTATAAATATTCCACTCCATGCAGCCAGCTATGTGCAATCAATTATTAATCAACACCTATTTATTTGCGAAATCGAGAATTCTGCAGTGAGATAAAATGATTGTAGTCAGCACAATTATTTGACTATCATTCAGGTGTGATGTCACACATGTATGCTGCTTAAAACTCCAGCACCCCAGTGCAACATGCCTTTCTGCATCTCTTCTTTTTGTATAATTTATTCTTGAATGGAGAAAGTCTATTGCTTAGTCTATTTATTAAGTTTCTTTATTAAGGCACTTGTGATCAATAAAGTATAATTATGTTTAGTACATCCTTTATTGTATTTCACATGTTGCCTTCTCAATCACTGCTGATGATGTGTCAGAGAATCTGGCATGCAGGAACTATTTACTACACTAAAAAATAATCCACTTTAAAAAAATTTACATCCAATAAGACAAAGTAGTTGATAAAAATTTTTCCCTTCATTATTTTTTCTGGAAAGAGAAGGAGAGTGTTGACTCTCTTTTGGGATTTTAGATATTTTAAAATTACAGTAAATTTCTATTTCCAGGACATCTGCTTGCGAATACAGATGATAAAGTTCTTTATGTCAGCTGTTCACTTTCAGCACAGGCAGGTAATGACATAAGTCCCATCAGGTTTAAAAAAACACTTCTCTTGTATGGGCGTGCTAGTGAGAGCACCACCACTTAATTGGACAGGAGTGCATAAAAAGTTTATAATGATCCATGAGGTTGCAGAGGTCAAGCCTGCTGCATCCTGTACTGCCAGGTTAATAGTTAAACCTGTAGGTGATAAGGAATGGATATACAGATGTAGTCTCAAGAAGCAACCTCCAAACCATATGTAGGATTGTCCAAAAACCATGGAGATTAACTGTATTCACTCCATTCCACATTCACATCTCACTATAAATAAGCAATGCATATATATCCTCTAGGATTAGCAGTTAATTTGAAGGTAAAATTAGAGTCAGGCTTTTTCAATTAACGGGCAAAATGACAATCAGACGTTGAGTGGACAACCTGTTTTATTAAAAGAACAGGAAAAGGTTACAAATCAATCTCTAAAGAGTTTGGACTTCATAGTCCACAGTCAGACAGATCACTGTGGTCAAAAAAGATCATTTTTACCATCTCCAAGAGTGGCCGACCAACAAAGTTCAATCCAAGAGCAAGGTGTGTAAATAGTCTGCAAGGTCTCAAAAGAACCCAGAGGAACGTCTTAGTAACAAAAGGCCTCTCTCTCTATATATATATATGCAGAAATATAGAAAATTTTAAAAGGTTCACAAACTTTCAAGCACTGTATATAGAATATATTTTTGCAATTCCAGAGAATAATATGCATTCAATAATATGTTTTCAACTAAAATTGAGCCTTTGCTAATTAGAGGAAACAAACCGTATCGACTGCCACAGCAGATCCTTCAATATATTCAGTTCAGCAGTCATGACATATCAGGCTACATTAAGCTCTTTTAATTTTTCTCCATTGAGGCGCCTTCAGCCTCACCCAGCATGCTACTAATCCCGTTCGATGCCTCCTGCAGAGCTCTTCACATTTACCTTTAGTTAACCAGAAGCCCATGAAAGCCCATTTGTCAGCCCACTATATGGCCTGTGCTGTAACACTTTATTCATTGATAGTGTGATGCCATTTCTGTTTATTCTTTGTCATGCAAATATATTAAATGCTCAATTGATTAACTGCTATTTTCCCAACACCGGCCACTAAGTCCCTGCTGGGTTGTACTCATGCTGTGCCTGTGAGGCTTTACTGGATCTTTAAAAAATATATATTTGTGTTTAAAAGGCTGTTTCTTAAAAGAGAAAAAGAGCCATGAGGAATTAAAATGAAGCTAAATGTCCCCTCCTGGAGGAATGAGGTTTCCTTACAAGGTCTTTTTTTCAAAGGTCTTTTTTACTGAGAGGCTAAAATGGTTGCAATATTATATTCGCTTTCGTTTTGGTTACTGGTTATGTAATATTCAGCAGCAATTTTGTCCACTGTTTCCTGTCTGATTTGTCCATGTAAGTGGGCAATGAGGCATTAAAGTGACACTGCCTGTAATGCTGCACTGCTCCTGGTGCCACAATTTAAAATCAATCTTGCCACAAGTAAAAAAAAAAAAAAGCAGAACATTGTTGTACATGGATAAAATGCTGGGTCTGTCACAGCTGATATTAAACAGCCATCAGACATGCTTTTTAAATGGTGGCATCATTTGCATCACAGTTAGCCTCACCACTTTCATAGTAATCATATCCCTCAGTTTTTGGTGTCCATCTGAAATGGACTTCACGATTGAGATCAAAAGAGCCACAACACTGTAGTGGTTCAATCACAAAACTCATGTTTACAGGGTGGCCCTTTCAAACAGTATAATAAATTCGTACTTTCCCTTTAATCTGCAACTACTACAGACAACTTCATTTTAAATGTTTCTGTGAAATGAAACAAATGTCGACATGCTTTTTAAAGTGGAACGTCAAATTGTTTTTTAGGCAGTGATGAAGTTTGTGCACAATAAACAGAGCAAACATTTAAAACAATACAAATCTTTCTTCATTTAAAACATCTCAAGCATGAACTTCAGATATCGCCATGAGAGCTCTGGTGAGGAAGAAGGCGGTAGCCATCATTACCACCTCCGAGTTCAAATTGAACTGTTCAAAAAATGCGGCGGGCACTTTGAATTTGAGCGTAGGTGTAGGTTACTGTGATTGGGTTTCTCTTGTGATGAACAAAGCGTATGGCCTATTTCATTTTAGAAAATAAAAAAAAATTCATCCGCTGAGTTCAAAGCCAATGTACGGAGAACCTTTATAGAAATGTAGTGGAGTCAAAAGCAAAAGATTTGTCTTTCAAATTTAGTGGAGTAAAAGTCATAATTAAAAAAAAAAAATAGATACAGATAGTTGAAAAATGTGCTTAAGAACAGTACTTCATTATTGTCCTCCACTGCTTAAAGAACCTGGAAGATATACTTTTAACTAGTATATGTTTTCTCTGAGAGTTGAACTCAGGACTTTAGTTTTGGTAGCACCACGCCCTATCTGCTGGTACTTCCAGAACACTAGGCCTTCTTCATCAGCTCTGAATGAACAACAGTAAAATCACTGCTGTTTCTGCTCTCTTGTGTCTATTCTCCATTTCACTGTCTCACTCTCACAATCCCAACTTTATAACTGAAGCTGAGAAGTGAGGATCTAATCAGTATTCAGACCTCAGATATAACCATGGACATCTGAACTAGGATGTGTATGAGTTGCATGTCAGGCAGATTTAGCTGAAAACAGAGCTGCGTCTCAGCAACATGTGATTCCGACACTGGACATATGCACGTTCTTCTCATGTGATATTAATGTGATTGAGAAGCAGTAATAATTCCAGTACCAATGTCTGACTGTTTGAAGTTACCACCATATAACATGCTGAAATCTCCGTTTTGCAGTGTACACCCAAAAAATATGGACTGCTATTTGAGCACCATAATAAATACACAAATACGACATTATTAGTTCATTAGCAGTATCCTCTCTGTAAAATCGATATAAATGTTTTTAGATTTTCTTGGAGTGGAGATTGGAGTAGACAGCATCTTCATCAGGGATATTGCTTCTCTCAAAGATCAAGATAATTAATGGATACTTTTATGAACAAAATTATGAGCCATAAGCATGCAAATGAATGCTTGGTCAGCTTATCCTTCAAACCATGGTCACATTTTTTTAATAGGATAACAAGAATATTGGTAATATTTTATTCATTCAACAAATTAAAAACAGTCAACATAAAGCATGATAAAATAGCTTATATCCAACAAACGAATGACAGTTCGATGACCTTGATCCAGTATTCATTAAGTTAATTAATGTGGACCTTCCATACATTGTTTCAAGTATTTTATATTATAAAATATATTATATTATATTATTATTATATATATTATATTATATTATATATATATATATATTATTATTATTATATTATTTTATATTATAAAATAGTTGTCTTTTTAACAGTTTGCAAAAAAAAAAGGCCTTGGTTCTTTTTTTTTCTCATTTAATTTTAACATGACTTTACAAAAGCATCTCAGGGAATAATATAAAATAAAAGAGAAGTGTATGTCAGTGATCACCAATCTGTTCCTGGCAAGTTACCTTCCTGCAGGTTTTATCTCCAACCAAGATCTAACACCTCCACTGGTGTGTAGCATGTTCCCTTTAAATCATACTTTTTTTTCGTACTGATTTTTGTGTACCTTTATTCTTTATGCTTTTAGGTTTATTTTATCTCAGTAAAGCACATTGATTGACCTCTGCGTATGCTAATGTGCTATATAAATAAACTTGAATTGACATGACTTGAAGTGGTAAAAAAGAACCCTCTTGCTCACCTCAGTGAATGGTGGCTAACAATTTTATTTATTAAGTTGCTACTCCAATACTATGGTCAATTCAGATAACGTAGCCTAGCAAACTATATATGTCACACTACATGTTTTATCTAAATTTAGCATTATGGAAAGAATGTTAACGTTGACGGACCAGCTAACCTGAGGACTGTGACTGGTCATGCACGCTAACTACATTAAGAAGAAATGGATTGCAACATTAAATACAGCATTTATCATTTGATTATTGGGGGAATTTTGAAGATTTGTGGTGAACAGAGTCGGCACAGCTCCATCTTTCGATATAAGCTTTGTAAATATAAATTTTGTAAATATAAACTTTGTAAATATAAGCTTTGTAAACACTGCTACTCTTGCTCTTATCGGATTGAGATGTTCAATTGCGGCGGTGTATGGAATGAGTTTGTTGATGAATAACTAAGTCTGGGATATTCTCGATTAGCCATGTCTCTGTAAACATTACGGCACAGTGGTCATTAAATTCTCTTAGGTTTCGTGGTTGCCGGAGCCGATTGCACCATTTCTGTCTTCTTGCCTCGCTGCTCAGCATGGGTTGGGGATGCTAAGAGATGGCACTGGCTGTAGCAAAGCTTTTAGCTTAGCATCCTGGCCTAGTCTCCGTCTGGCTCTTGCTCCATTTTGGTTGTGCGGCACAGCATGGGTTGGTGATGCTAATTGCTCCGGGTGTAGCCGGGTGCATGATGCAATCCATGTCTGAAAGGCTAAAAGTCAGTTTGTGCTACTTCCAATCTGTTGCAGGAATTCTCTGTTGTAAGTTTTTAGTGCACACAAGTCTTGCCCGTCTGAAAAAGCCCCAAAGTGATACAACTCTTCAGTGAAATGTATGGATCACAACACAAAATTGGCTCATTCAACCACTTGAGATTCAACCACTCATTCCAGGTTATATGGGTAAATAAAGCTCTTCAGTAGCTTTTAAATAACACGAGCCACACGCCGATGTGTTCTACAGTGTCTGAGAAAGAGGCCTGGAGTCTGGCATTTTTTTATCAGGCTATGGACCTCTATTTATGGTAAACATGATGCTTCAGGTGCTTCTACGAAGCTCATTATGTTTCAATCGATCATTTTCCCTGAGTCATTCCCCCAAGACTTTGTTTATTCAATCAAATTTTGGGGAGAAATTATACATTTATTTATTTATTTATTTATTTATTTATTTATAAGATATAGTGAAACTGTACTACATTTTGTTTACAATATTAAACCTCTGTTTGTAGTAATTTTGTATGTTTTTTGTTTTATACAAGCACTGTTTGTTATGCAGAAATATAAAAGGGGTCTTTCCAGTCATAATCTTTCTTCATCAAAAGTTTATTCAAAATATTCTGAGAATTGAAATGAATCATGAAGCCATTATCATTAGCCATTATTGAACTGAATCAAGACCAGAGTGTATCATTACACTTCTATTTAAAAGTGGTGGTCTAAATGTTATTGAAAAAGTTTATCGCAGACTCCACCACTTAAGAAAAATTGAGCAACCTTGAAGGCATGAATTACACACAGGTGATTTGCACCTGAATGGGGCAACTTAAGCATGTGCATATTTCACCTCTGAATACAAGTAACTTTCCCAGTATAAACACTGACATAACCTTTATACTTCAGGCATCAATTCTGAACACAGATTATAAAGACTACAGGAGCGATGGAGATAATTAGACAGGAATATGAAGTACTCTCTGCTTTATGGATTTTCCTACTTTGTAAAAACAGCATTAGCTCCAGGCCACCTGCATCAGCTCTGAATGAACAGGCAGCACTAAAATAACCAAATACTTGGAGTTTTTTATGCTTGATCACTGCTGTGTCTGTCAGTCCTTTTCTGTAATTACAGTCCATAGTGTCACAGTGTGTTGCCTTTATGATGCACACACAACACTGATTGATTTCTTTGCCAAACTTGTACTTCACAAATTTTCTTGGCTCAGTAGCACCTCAGAACATCAGAAGACAATGGCGTATATTCAGTGGGTTATTACTCCAGGTAGATTGACTGTAATCCCCACATTGAATGAAAGAAAAAAATAGAAGATTACACTAAATTCTGAAAGAATAGGTATGCTTTGAACCATGTATACTCTATAAACACATTTTAAGCTGACTTACATTTGTTTCAAATCAGACACATTAAAATGTTCTGAAACAGGACACAGCATCAGAGAGAATGAGTCTGAAACAAAAAACCAAGTAACATGAAAGCAAATGATTAAAGCTTACATCGTGGGTGCTGATCACTCACTTGGCTTGATGATAAAGAAAAATAGGTACAGATAGCATGTGTTTGTAAGTGAGAGGACTGAGAGAACAAGAATTAAATCAGGAAATAGCCTTTTAGTTTTTTCAGACTGTACTGTCTTGCTCTAATTTTCTGGCTAGCAAGAGTGGGGAGTTGTTTGAAATTGTAGAGGTGCACACTGGACTGTTTTTAAAACTGACTTCTACCTGCGACATCTCCCTAATGAACTTTGTTGTTTTTATTTCCATGAATATAATGAAATTAGTCATATAAACCACAGTGACTGCAATTTACTGAAGGTGATTGCAGTGTTGCCAAGTCATTGCTAGATCTAGAGACATTTTAGACACCTTTATTTATTTATTTAGTTATTTATTTATTTATTTAATAAACAACAACAACAAAAAAACAACAACCTAGCAACACGTCTAGTGACTTTTTGAGCAGATATTAGCAGCTATGTTGTATTCAGTACCCATTGTCAACTTACATCACAGCTGCTGGTTATATTTGTTAATAGAGCAGGATCACTTGACTCACCCTCAGTGAGAAACCTGACTGTGAAACCTCACTTGAGCAAGCCAATAGTTCCTACTGACCAATCATTGATCACTATTGTTTCTACTGAACAATTACTCATCACCATTGTTTGTCCAGTCCCTGTACTTTGTTCTTTATTTTAAAATTGCACTCTGTAAGTTTTAGGGGGGTCTATTAGCAGAAATGGAATACAGTATTCATAATAATTTTTTCATTAGTGTATAATCACCTAACTAAGAATCATTCTGTATTCATAATCTTAGAATGAGCCTCAGAAGGTCCTCTTCGTTAGCCTAGAGCAGCTCTACAGAGCACATTTCCCAACACACTTTTAAAATAGGCAGCCAGCACCAGAAGGAAAGTGAAGAATTTAGGTACAGGGTTGCTTTTTCTTTTACCGTAGTAGTTTGTTAAACATTAATATAAATGTTTGGCCCTGATACTTACTCATATTGCTGCTGCAGTTTTTGTATTACCCCCCTGCATCAGTGGTTTTGCTTGTGTAGAATATCTCCCTGTCTGATATTGTAATGGTACATTTCATTTAATACACACTTGGAAAGGGAGGGGTGAGAAGAGGAGCATTCAGGTGGTTGCAGTCTTCATCCTCACTGCTAGATACAATTAAATCCTACATGTTGTACCTTTAAACTCTCTTCTTTGGCTATATTTACAAGTAAAGCAAGTTGTTCCATCTGTAACTATTTTCTTCGTGTTTATTTCATGACTACTCACTACTACGTTACTGTTTTTTTGCCTGTGTTCTTGATAGAAGGTAAAGTATTTTGCAAATCCCTAACAGTTGCTATGATCAAAGGTGACATCTTTCTATAAAACATTAATTAAATGAAATAAATTAAGTTAGAGCAATACATTATAATATATTAATTTCTACAATATATCTAAAATATGTCTTCAGCATACCTTCATTTTTACCTACCCCTATCATTAATTATAATTTGATTTGCAAATGATCTTGGTGAATAAATGAATATGCAAATTAGTTTATGGTGTCATCTGCCGTCTAGCAATATGTCGTGTCTTCTTTAGTAGTCAGCAATGCTGGGCAAATGAATGAATAAGTAAGACTCTATTTATACCAGACCTGGCAAATGTGTCATGTAGTGCATGGAGCATGATTACCATGTTAAATTAACTTGGCCTTTCTTTGTCCATTATATTTGACTGCCCACTAATGCCCACATGAGAGCAATAATGACTCACTACCATGACTTTTTTGCGGTCTCACAGATATAACTCTATCTTCTCCTTCGGAGAATGATAACGCTTCCGATTTGAAAACATCAGAACTCACTATGTTACACTGCTGCTTTGGAGCTTGAGTGAAAAAAAATATTATAAATAATATGATATTAATATGTTATGTGCAGTCAGAGAAAATGGCAAAGGCAAAGTGCTTCATGGTGAGGACAGTTTTAATGAAGAAAAAGAAATAATGGAGAAGGATGCATTCTTATTTAATGACATAGGCACACACATATCCTATTTCTATGACATGCACATACACTATATAGCCAAAAGTATGTGGACACCTGACCATCACACCCATATGTGCCCATTCCCAAACCACAGGCATTAACACAAAGCTGGTACCTCAAGCTGGGATTGAGGTCAGGGCTTGGGCCAGTCACGTTCTTCCACACCAGCCTTGTAAAACCATCTCTTTATGGATGTCACTTTATGTGTACTGGGGCATTGTCAAGACAAAACATTTTATACAATTGTGTGCTATCAAATATGCGGCAACAGTTTGGGGAAGGCTCACCTATGACAGTGATGTTCAGGTCTTTTTACTTTTGGCCATATAGTGTATATAGGTAAATTCCTCTTTGGTTTATACTTGGACAACAAGAGCCAGCTGTACATGAATTGAACTTGTATAAATGAACTGAAATGTGCAGTGATGAACCATAGCATATTAGGTATCTCCTAAAATCAATACAATGATTTTCAAATTATTTTTTATGCAAAATAGATTTTCAAAATATTTTTTTAACTTGTGCATAGTCACAAACAAACCAAGATTGGTCATAGGCTACAGTATAGGCTACAGGTCATATTTTTTTAAATATAATACTTAAAAATAATAATTTGTTGCTGTAAATAATCTTTGGACATCATTAACTTGCTTTAATGAATGACGTGAGACAGGTTGTCTGCATGACTGAGGCTCAAACACAGTTATGTAACAAGCCTTGTGAAATCTTGCTCCCCGCATATCTAGAGTTGCAATGGTCATCTCATTTCAGTGCTCCAAATGTGTTATACAGTAATCCTGTAGAGATCCCCTGGCTGGATGCCTTTATTGCATTGCTTTGCTATTACAGATTAACTCAGAAATTTGTCTGTGTGACTTAATCCCTCCTGGTCTCCATACTAAGGCTGACAGGTGGAAGCTAAATGGTAGAAGAGTGACGAGAGAAATAACTATTACACTCTCACTTCTCGATCTATTCACTTCCTTTGCTCTGTGTCCCACAGTTGCTGTCTAGAAGAACAAATCTGTTTACTGCTTCATCGCACATTGAGAGTGAGATAGAGAAAAAGATATATGTAATGTGAGGGATTAGTGAAAGAGAGAAATGAACACAATCAGGAGCCAAAGAGATAAAAAGAAAAGCTGAAAGGCTAGAAGCTATTCAAAAGAAAAGTATGACCTATCAGAACAACTTTTGAACGAAAACATGAATAGTACAGGATCAAATAAGAGGACCGGCATTAAAAAAAAAAAAATCCATTTTATAATCCTTTTATGTACTGCCCTAAACAGAAACATTGATTAAAGCCATGGTATTTCATGATTTATATAATAATAATAATAATAATAATAATAATAATAATGACAACAACAACAACAACAACAACACTGTACAAATACATCTAAGATTAAAAACCATGTAATTATATTAATAGTAACACAATCTAAATAGAGGAATAAAAACACCAACATTAAAGCTAAAAGAAGAAAAGAATAAAAGTGCAAGTACAATGTATATTAAACAATGAAATAAAATGTAGAGGACACTGGGTTTGTGGAAAAGATTGGAGTTTTGTCGCACTGATACATCTTCTATGGTGCCTAGGCAAGAGTAAAGGACAGTGAGCAGATAAGTGAAGATCTGAGTGTACATGCAGGAGAGTGTGGAGTAAGCAGGCTATATAGGAGCCAGACCATGCAGGGACTTAAATACTTCATCCAGAACTGAACAGGCAGCCAGTGTAACTTTCGATGTGTGAATTTTGCTCATGCAGCAACTGGTTCAGATCTTGGACTGCAAATAACAATACTGCAATAATCTTAATAAGCCTTAATGTGACAAATGTGTGGACGAGTGTCTGCTGCAGGAAGTGAAAGGGCAGGATGAAGTCTGGCAATGTTGAGGTGAAAGAAATCTATCAGTTCTTATTGGTGAGCTGAGCCAAATTACATGACTCATTGAAAAAAGGCAGAATCACTATTATGTGAAACATAACATGGATAATACTGAGCAGAAGGTATAGATGCTATATGCACTAATCAGCTATAACATTAAACCCACTGACAGGTGAAGATTATCTTATCATAGTGGCACATGTCAAGGGGTGGGATATATTAGGCATCAAGTGAACAGTTCTTGAAGTTGATGTGTTGGAAGCAGGAAAAATGGCAAGCGTAAGGATCTGAGTGACTTTCACACTAGCCAAATTGTGATGGACAGATGACTAGGTGAAAACATCTCCAAAATAGCAGGTCTTGTGGGGGTGTTCCCGGTATGCAGTGGATAATACCAACCAAAAGTGATGCAAAGAAGGACAACTGGTGAACCAACTACAGGGTCATTATCATACAAGGCTCAGTGATGCATGTGGGGAGCGTAAAGCTAGCTTGTGTGGACTGATCCAACAGAAGAGCTACTGCAATACAAATTGCAAATGCAAAAACAAAAGCAACTTTTTTGTTTCAGCATCACACGTGGCAGTTATGTTTCCGTTATTACAAGCATTTCAATCCCCACCTGAATACACCTCTATCTCTATTTTCTTTTCACGCTTGTAGGTAACTCCAGCTCCATAGAAATCTGCAAAAATTACACTATAGCACTTTCTGTATTCTGTGAACATCATTTAAAATCATAAGCTACAAACATCTCATGGATGCGCAACCTATTCTTTGTAGTGATATTCATGCACAACAGGAAAATAGGCAAACAGGATATTTGTTCAATCTCACTTGTGCACTCACTTTTCTCACATTTTTATTAAGCTGTGTTGTAATTACTGCTGGTCCAACATCAGCCGTTTCCATCCCCATTTCTCACTTATGCTGTTGTACATCTGGCCATTAGCTTACTTGATACAAAAATAAAGCTTGGTGTCATGATGGTAAGCTGTACAGGACACGATTGATATGATTTGTAGTAAGTAGCTCAGAGCTGCCTAAAGTGCAATAGAATAAAAGTGCAATAGCAATAAAAAAAGTGCAATAGCAATAAAAATCTGCCTAAAGTGTTTAGCTATAAAATGATTTCTATGCCATTAGTTTTGCTGTACATTATCTAGCTTTTGACTCAAAATTTGTGTTTACTCCACTTTCATCTTAAAGTTTACATTAGAAACTATTAAAATGCATTATATAATTAGATATATGCTAAAATAATAATAAAATGCTGTGATTTATATTCTGTTTAAATGTCAGTTGGGTGGAATTAAGCAAATGGTTGGTGTTATCTAAGCAAGTGACAACATCTTGAATATGGGCAAAATAATTAAAATTTCTTATGAGATTATGGCAAATATAAGATATTTCAGGTATATAATGATGGACTGTTGTTTCTCTTTACTTAGTTGAGCGGTTGTTGACATAAAATGTTGTTAGTGGAATTTCTTTCCTTCTTAACGCATTTGAGAGCAACAGTAAATAGTAAATGATAAAAATACAGTAAACAGCCCTATAGAACAACTATAGTAATCCATATTAACAAGGCACACGTGTTCACTGAAAAGCATTCCAGCAAACTGGTTAAGATAATGACAATTGTACCATCACGGTAAATGGTGGCTACTTTGAAGAATCTAAAATATGAAACATATTTATTTATTTATTTATTTATTTTTACACTTTTTTGTTTACCACATGATTCAGAATATGCCATATGTGTTGCTTCATAGTTTTGATGTATTCAGTAATGTTTTACAACAAAAAAAAAAAGAAAAACCTATGAAAAAAGTAGGTGTGTCCAAACCATTGCCTGGTAGTGTATACAGTATATCATCAAAGGTGGGTTACTACTTATGACTATGCTGCACTTTAGTCACAAATGTGCTATGAGAAATGTCTCAGGATTGAAATAACATCACCCATTTAGAGTATTCTAGAAATATCCACTGAAATTCAAATATTATTTTTACCTTTAAAGACTTCCTCATATGCTGAAATTCTATGGTTACAGCATTTACAGCTCTTAGCGTTGACATTTTATTTCTCTCTCACATGAAGCCTGAAAAGTATAATTAAACTCAGGAAAAATAAATGGATATTTCTGTGTTCCAGTGATCTGTAAACAGGGCAACAAATGGGGTTTGTGAACCCTGCTAATTAAAATCAATGGTGTGCGATTTTGTGTTTAGCAAATGGAACAGATCCACAAAGCAGATGTCAGGAAGCTTTCTGACCAAGGCAGAGTTTCTTTTGTAACATACTGTGGAAACTACAGTCAGCTCCAAGCCTAAAATCAAGCAAGCACCTATGGTTGTTCAGTAGAACTACCAGTATCACACTCGAGTTTTATGTACAGATTTTTAATTGTTCTGGGGCAATCCACAAAACCCAGTATTTAATAAGGGGGAGTATTTTAATGATACTGATTATTATTTAAACTGCTTTAAATTGATCTGTGCCAGACATTTGTTTAAAGTCATTCATCCTAGTGTAGCTGTCAATTAGATGGCAGATGCATGCTTAAGAGATGGTAATTACTAAGACAGTAATAGTTGATCAGAAACAGGAGGAAAAAGTTTGGGTTGCAAATGGAACAGGTCTGGGCCCTTAGTTCCAGTGAACCAGTGAAGGGAAATCATACCGCTATATCATACAAAGACATCCTGCACAAGTGTGTGCGTCCAACTTTGTGGCAACAGTTTGGAGAAGGAACACATACATATGTGTCAGATGTCAACATACTTTTGGCCATATGAATTTATAAAGGTGTAGCCACCAAAATTTCTTTATTTGGTGTGCATGGAGATCAGAGGAGATGGTATCTAAGTCACAGTTTGGATGCTTATCACTTAATTAGAACACTTATCTTGAAGACTGTTTTTGTACAGATGACTGCTTGGTCAGCTTATCTATAAAACCCATGACATGTTTCTTTAAAGATTAGCCAATTAACCAAAATATGGGAACAATTAATTAATTCTTAAACTTAATACATCACAATGAAAGCACATTTGCACACATTGTTTTGTATCTCATTGTCACATTAACTTGGGAATCCAATTTCCTTATATCAGCCCAGAAGAAATAAAGAAAGAAAGAATAATTGTTTATGCGACCAGTTCAATTACTTCTGAATATTCCATCGTGCCCATATGTAATGCTTTCTGTTATTGGTAGTGACATAGGAGCAGAATGCTAGTTCAAGTTGAACTTGATTCAACTTTGTGAGTATAACTCAATGCTCATCAATGTCAGTTTACTGTATCCTAGGAACGTTTCAGACATTTTGACCAAAGTGACAAGATTCTTACAGGGACGGGATGTTTGAAATAACGTACTAAATGATGATATTCTACATAAGGTGTTTATGAAAGCAGTGTCTCATGGAACCAAACTGAATGCGCTTTCCTCTTTTTTTGCATTCCTTACTCTCCAGTCCCAAGCAAAACTCTATTAATGGTTTCCATTGACTTTTTTAAAGTCTCTTTTTATTGTTGTATGTAACTTATGATGCACTACTTAGGAAGGAGAAAGAAGTTTATTTGAGTCATGGAATTATTATGCTCTGGGCTTTTCATTATGCTCTGGCACTGCTACTTTGTTTTTTTGAATGTGATCCCCTTTAGCTACTGTCCACTAATTTGATTGGACAAGTATTGTCCCAAGAGTGCTGATATTTATTATAACAGCGCTGGTACATTTCATTGTTTTTTTCACTCTTTGTCTGTCACTACATAAAATTCAATCCTAACAATAGTTTGTTACATTGACGCAACACTTACTACAGGCTGTCAGTCAGTCTGTGCATTGGATGGCAACATGCAATGCTCAATCTATCTGTGGTTTCTTCGAGAACTATTTTCCCAAATATAAAATAAACAAAATATTTGGCTATACTGTCTGAGATGTGAGTTACTCTATATTAACTTCATGTTTATAGGACTGTTGTATAAAAGTAATATCCCACTCTTAGACATGCACTTTTACAGAATATCACTTCGTGCCTACAGATGAATCACAGCCATGTGCATATTCAGTTTAACGGCACTCTTGCTCATGCAAATCTGTTTAATTAGGCTGCTTTCAATTTATCGTACTAAAAAAGTGGTCTAGGCACGAATGAAAATCTCCTGTCCTGAGGGCTACACAGGTCAGACTATGAGGTTCTTATACATTTTATTTAGATGTATGTTATAATTATGGAAAGTAATATCTAGTTATACACACACAGGAAAATCTGAAATATAGTACACTTATATGTACTTATCGGAATGCTTGCCTTTGTAGAAATGGGACTTTCAGTGCTTCCTCTTTATCTGCTCTACAGTAAACAGCAGCATTAGAATCCAGCCCATAGCATGTTTAATTTAACAAATGAGTGTACACAGTGATTATTCAATTGTTAGTAGTGCTGTTAGTGGCTCTCGTGGGGGTTGGAGAGGGCATTGCCAGCAGCAGATGCTAGATGAAAAAGCATCACTGTTTTCTCACCTCAGCTGTACTTCTTTGGTGCCTCCATAAAAAGCACTTCATTATGCAGCTTCAGACAGATTCCAAATGGAGTAGTGAACGAATGCTCTGAAGCCATGCATACATTACCCCTGCTTTTTCAGCAGAAAGGGTCTGGAAGCATGCCAGTTGCTTAATATAATGCTTTATCATTATCTACAAAAGAGTTTGTGAACTTAGGCTAGAATATTCTTTGGGGAAAAAAACCCCCATCAGCCTTTTGTAAGTGTTTTACTTGTTATAGTATATTATATTTGCCAATTTAACTGTACAAAATTAGTATTCAAAAATGTCTTTAGAGCAGCATTTACATGCTTAATGTGTTTAAGAATATGTTATAGAACATTAAAAAGGCCACTTAGTAAAAATGTACAAGATTGTAGTACGTTCTTTAATCAGTAACACTTGTAATCATTTTAAAATCTTTTCCCTTTGACCTAATTATTCCACCAGTTCTTTTGTTATTACCTTAGTGGGATAGATAGCCTATTTTGCACAAGGCTATTAATTTAATTAGTGGAATATCTAGCCTTCGTAATGTGTATGAGTTTGTTGGTTGTGTTGTGTCAAGGTAGTATGGGTATACAGTAAATAGCTCTATTTGATTACTATAACTGTAGTAATCCATATTATGTCAAGAACCGCTTAACTAAGTAAAGAGAAATGACAGTCCATCATTACTTTAAGACATGAAAAATGAAGAAATACCATTGAATTAGAAGGTGTGTCCAAACTATTTACTGGTACTGTATGCTTCTAGTAGTTCAAATCATTAACAAATATTGAGTCAGCTATCATAACTTTACAAACCCATTGCCCCAAACAGCGGTATTATTACTCTAAATATATATAAAACATGTCCAAATTAGGAAATATAGCTACACGGGTAACTTTACTAAGCCTGTAAGCTTCTAATTCTAAACTTTAACCTACATATGGACAACATTAAACAAACAATTTTATTTCATGTGGGGAATGTTGCACAAGTTGGACCTGTCAGTTTGCATGATGCTAAGAAGAAATTATATAAGATGCATGTCTTTTGAATCGATTATTGGAATCTCTAGGTTGCCAAAGAAGCTCAATGAAAGGCTGCAGCTTGTACAGACTTCTGCAGTCCATGTTGTAATGGGTCCATGCAAGAGAGAACATATTACACCAATCCTGGTGAAATTACTTTGGCTTCCTGTCACTTGTTGTTGTTGTTGTTGTTGTTGTTATTGTGATACTACTACTGCTACTACTACACCTTCTACTACTACTACTACTACTAATAATTTAATAAAAATATAATTTATCCATACATCCATTATCTATAGCGCTTTATCCATCTGGGTCGCGGGGAAGCTGAAGCCAATCCCAGCATCTTCGGGCGAGAGGCGGGGTACACCCTGGG
>JAQQZR010000037.1:8730055-8748568 GCA_030068235.1 Notoglanidium macrostoma | reverse complement strand
TAAGTAAAGAGAAACAACAGTCCGTCATTACTTTAAGACATGAAGTGTCTTTTAAGTAATAAAAATAAAGAAAAAAAACATTGAATTAAAAGATGTGTCCAAACTTTTGACTGGTAGTGTATATATAAAACATTCCTTAGAATCCTTAAAAAAAAAATTTTAACTCATTTTTTAAAAAAATAATCCAAAGAACACTATAACGGTACTAGGTGGGCAGTGAAGGATATAAACATGATAAGACTAGAAAAAGCATCAGGGTTGATCAAAGCAAGAATAAAAAGCAACAAAAGCACAACTACATATTTTTATTTTATGTTAAATATATAGTAAGTATGGATGGAGTCAAACCAAGGCAACCTACACTAGAAGGTTAGGACTGAAATCAACCTCACAAGCTACATACAGGTCATAAGCAAAACATAGTGTGAATACCAAAAATCACAAGAAAGAAACAGAGTAACAGACACAAGGCAAATGGTAAAAAAGCTGCCTCAAGACAAGGCAGTCTCCTCTGCAGCTTTTTAAGCTGATCACACGGATGAATGGTGAGAGATATGGCAGGAGCAGGCAGGAGTGTGGACAGGAGTGGTCTCGCAACTCTGGGCTGGGGACAGATAAAATATAATTTATATTGTCACACAAGGAAATAACTACTACTACTGTGTACTCCAGCAAAATGTGAAAATTGCTGACTGTTGACATAACTGTGGACATCTGCACTAGATCATTCCTAATCGATTAGTGGCTGTATCACTTTGTGTTAATAGAGATAATTGTTTCTTTTTCCCAATCTTTTGCTGATTTATGGATGCTGAAAATAGGACTGGAATGAGTAGGTTTTATTGGGAACATCAATCTGTAATCAAGCTGCAAGAAAAATGCCTTTTAAATAAATGCTTTAAAAAAAGATTTTTAAAAATCTTTATACCACATTTAATTTGCCAAATAAATCTGGTGTATTTGCTTCCTCAGTTTATATTCAAATATATAAAAAAATGACATTGAGTGTAAAGAGTAAGTATATGAGCTTGAGAGTATCTACATTTCATGTCATTTTTATCAGCCTCCCATTAAACAAAACAGAAAGAAAGATAATATGCAGTGAAGATGCCTTGCTCTTTGCTATAGGATTAGTTGCATGAACAAGACAAAACTATAGGAAATATATGTACATATTAGTATGTATAGTCTATTGTAGTGTTGTGTATAGTCTATTGTATAGTATAGTGTATAGTCTGTTGTCTAACAGTTTGCACTGTGTCTGCTGCTGTTTTATGTTATATGTAACCCTGTGCCCTGGAGAAACTATAAAGCGCGTGCATCCCATTAAGCAGTGTGGCATCACTAGGTATTTGCCATGTGGGTATAAATCACAATGATGGCAAAATCATATATATAGTATATATATATATTTGATCAGGGGTTCACAAACCTTTTACATTCTGGGACCCCTTTAACTATAAAGAAACATCATTGACCCCTTTAGTAGCCTACATATTTATTTTACAAACAAATCAATAAAAATAGGCACATTAGTTGAACCTGTACAATAATATGGAGAGATATAGAGAGATGCTCATAATGGAGAGCACCGGGTGAATGTTAGTAAAAGCATGCATGCCCAGGACAAACTTCTACCTGTGGAGTCAGCGCTACAAATTCCGACAGAACACAAGTGTGTGACATTTGGTGCAGTCCTGAGTTGCCCTGCAGTGACCATCTACCTAGGTCTGTTGCCCTGTAACCATTGGCATAGGGCCACTCTGCTCCCCAGGCTGCTGAAACACAGATGCTAGAACAGCATTTTGGATATATACAGTTCAATTTCTGAATTGTCTAACAGTAGGATCCATGTTTGCTTTTTTTAAATTGCCATTAGACTTCATTAGACTGATTTCTACAACTTTAACAAAATTAGACAAATCACAGATCCCTTGTTATGCTTTACGGGCCCTCTTCGAGCTTATCATACAGTATTTTTGTTTGTTTGTTTTATGTGTATTCTGATAGACTTTATTTGTAAGATACACAATGTACAGTGTAGTATGATTTACAACATATATATAATAGAATATCCTAAAATAAAATTTCTTCTTATTGACTACTTTGATAATGAGTTACAATGGATCTCATAGATGATTGTTAAAATTGTGACATGCTTAAATGACAAAAGAAAGCTAATTTTTCCTTTCATTCAGAGCATTTACAGCCTTGTTTGTGATATTAGTATGCTTCAATGTGGCATCTATAGGTACAATTACTGAACCTTTTAATATGTAATGGAAAATCTGAATGGTGAATTAAAGGCCAACTTCAGGCCTGTGAAATAAATATTAAGAGGTGGAAGTGTTCCACAAGATGATAATAACTGTACTGTACATGATTTTGTGGCCACTGACAACTACTACCAACATGTGCATGGTTAATCGAAAAATAAATCCAAATAGTATGGGAGTAAAATAGTAAAAATAAAAATTCCCTTGGACCTCAGTCATTCCAACTCTGCTCCCCTACTTTCACATAAAATCCACTTTCACATAAAGGCAGCCATGTGTGCATTTTGCATGTGTTTATTTTTGTGTGTGCATTCTATCCAAAATGGAATAATGAATCAAACCTTGAGAGTTAACCATGTTTCTGTAATAAAATATTTGTACCTTATTTATTTTGATATAGTGTGAGTATAAAGCAGCCACCACAACCCTGAATGCTTTGTAATAGATACTACAGTGCATGTTCTGCAGCACTCACAGGGACAGTGCAGTTTGTGTGTCTGTGTGTGTTTGATTGTGTACTTGTACTTGCTACATACTGAGGACTGAAACATGCATTTAACCAACAGAATGAAGACATTTTTGGGAAGTGAGGACATTTTAGCTGGTCCTCACTTCTTTAAAGAGCTGTTTGAGGGTTAAAACTTGGTTTTAGTGTTCACGTAAGAATTAGGTGTAGGTGAGGGTTTAGGAAAGGGTTGGGGTTAGGCATTTAGTTGTGATGGTTAAGGGGGTGAGGAATGCATTATGTCAAAGTTGTCCTCACAAAGATAGAAGTACAAGTGTGTGTGTGTGTGTGTGTGTGTGTGTGTGTGTGTGTGTGTGTGTCTGAGCATATGTTTCTGTGGCCCAGCATTAACACAGACCATTTGGCTGCTGCCGAACCAGTGAACCTGTTCTAACTCATAGGGAGTTTGGTGATGCTGGCTGCCTCTCCCATTAAAATCTCTTAGATAAATGCACCGGTGGAGACTTCCTGCCATGCTATCAGCCATATGTCTCCTTCAAACACCCTAAACACCACCTCATTCTCCTCTTTCTCCACAGCCCTCCCTAGTCTTTTCACTTACTTGCCTTCATTGTTTCTACTTCAGCATCCCATTAATCCTTCTGTTTATCTGTTTTCATTTTTCTTACCTGTTATTCTGTCCGGCATTTCCCTCAGTTGTGTGTATTGCTCCCTAGACCTCATTACTCCATCTGGGTGTTTCTTTCTCATTCTGAATTCCTACTTTCATACCATCGATCATTTTTTCCACTACCTTTCATCCTGCTCTCTTAAATTAATTGTTTGCTGGTTCTGTTTTAAATGGACCTCACGCAGACAAGTGCGGTTATTCATAAGGTTCAACAGGAAACTGAATAAACCAAGCCTTGATGTGGATTTTAAGAAAAGTGAAATGTCTCAGCGGTTCTGTAATAAAAACATGGTCATTAGTCTTCCCATCTGGTTTCATAGACTTCATAATTTGACTGTGATCCCTGATTTTCAACTAAATCCATGATAAGATGCAGTTTCTGTGGGTATTTATTTCATGCTTGTATAACATCATCTGATTTCACTAATTAGTTCACTTTCTTAACAACAAGTGAACAAGTGGTGTGGTGTACAGTAATAGTACTGGGACAGGCATGGCATTTTTTAATTGCCTTAAATATAATTTATCATTAAATAGATGCATAGAATTTAAAACATTAAAATGAATGCAGTTGAGTGGAGCTAGTTCAAATCTTCGAAATCCAAACTACCAGCTTTAAGCGACTGTGACTGGTCTAAGTTTGGTTCAGACATAATTATTGGTTCAGTAATGTGGCCTCTGGAGCGCTGGACCCTATTGGAAATTGAATGCAGTTCTTTACGGTCATTGCTTTAGTGTTTGGAGCTTTGAGAAGGAGTATCTAATGTGTTTAAAGAATATAGAGAAGAAATCTCTGTAACACTGGTATCTACACTGGGCCTTCATAATACATTCATAAAGACTGCGTAAATATTTTATCATGCAATACTGGAGGATTTATGTAAGGCTTATGTCAAAACCTGAGAGATGTCATTAAATCTTTTATGAAGTATATTACTTTATCTTTACATGAAGAGAAGGGAAGCGCGAAGAAGCCTCAACTGGGTCGACAGTTTGAGATTGTAACATTTTGTATCTGTACTTTTTGATCTGTAATGTTGTCTTTAGTAGAATTCATTAATAAAATAATCCAGAAATATTTTATTTTAGGTGAAATATTCATGAATCATGTTACCTTTTGGGAGGTGCATTTACTGCATTTACTTCTTACTAAGAGCTTGGAACAGAAGTGCAAAATTCAAAATGCATAAAGTACCCTTCCTGTACAGCGTTATCTATTTACAAAGCATGCATGCCAGCCAAATGAAAGAATGAGTTGAATACCAAAGTAATAATCTAATGTGCATTTTTAACACTGTTATTAAGTACACTGTATAGCTTTTTCAAATTTCTGAAACTGTCATGAATGCGTTTGTAAAACAAAGTAATGATGTGCATCATAAAGACAAAAAACATTACATTGACAATTCTGATTATTGAATGCATATGTTGCAGAGCTTATTTTGAGGAACATCTTACACACAAAATGTGTCCATGTAGAAAAACAGCTGTGTGGGTTCATTCTTTTGTCTTCTCAGATTTCGTGGCATACAAACCTCATCTAAATGAGCTATACAGGTCTTTAAATGAGGTGGACTTAAGTTTTCAGTGTTTTAAATGTTTGTTTAGAGATACAAAAGAAGCCATTCCTCAGCTGTAGTAGTGTGTAGTCTTAGGAGCATTTCAGATGGGTTTAGAGGAAAGAGAGGATCAATGAAAACATAAACCTTCCTGTGGTGGAGTTGTTTCTGCATGCTGAGGATAAGAAAGAAAGGGTAAGAAGTTCTGATGGTTATTCATGACCATCTGTGGGGCACTTTGCTCTCAGCAGCTTACAGGATATGACAGCTGTCTGGCAAGGAAGCATATCCTGGCTGAAACCAATGCTTCATCATGAATGTTGTGACCCGCCAAGGATGAAATATTTTGTGGTATATTGTAGTAATGGTTTTTTTTTTCTAGTTTTATTTGTGTTCAGCACTATGTTCGGTCCATGTACATTGTGTTAATTCATTTTTTTAACTAAATAAATAGATATTACAAAAGCTCCATTATTTCTCATTTGCTTGTCTTTCATCATTTTCAATTCATCATGGAGCTTTTTTTTTAAATCCGAAACAGAATAATGATCCAGAGTATACCCACTTGAAGCCTATTGCCAGGTCAGCTCTCTTCATGCTGCGGGCATTTTTTATATATATTCGTGTATATTTGATTTATAGACTTTGTGTGGTGAAAATGAAAACATTTCCTGTTTTTGTGTGTGCCAAAAAAAAATGCTTGAACCTAACATTCATGGACCTTGTGCTCCTTTAATATGGCATCTACTCTCTGTAATCTTCCAAAATGACAATTCAAAGGAACATTTACACCAATCAATTTTCTGACTTTTCCTTTGAGTGCACCCAAAGATCCTGAAATGAAATCATTCCCATCTGCTTCTGCAGACATTTTTATTTGAATCCATGTATGATTTTTTTCTAATGAATTTAACTGGTTAAATTCCCCAAATATAAAGAAATAACTTATTTAAACCACATTAATCCTGACCAAAAAAAAGCTGAAGATGAATGCACTAATGAACATCATGTTCTTCACAATCAGGTAAACAATACACCTGCTTTGATCATATTGTTTCGACAGTTGTGTTTCATTATGTTCTTCAGATGTTTACGCAGTATTTGTAACAATAAAATAATTACTAGTGTTTTCCTAATTCTCTAGTGTTCTTTGCTTTCTTTGATTCATAGCAGAGGCATAGGTATTGTTGTGTTGATGGTTAACACGCACCCACAACACACACACACACACCCACAACACACGCACACACACACAAATAATGTTTTGTTTTGTACTGTAATTGCATATTTGTGTATAAAAGGTCAACAAAGTTATTATGATTCCATATTTAAGTGTCACATGTATCACTTTTAATTGGCTGGCAGCTGTAAGTTTGTGAAACAGCATTAACCAATCAGGGACATCAGACAAGTCAGGAGAAAAAGCATTGTTGATCCGTTTTATAAGACGAAACATCATTTTCCTGATTACTAGCATGTTGTTGTAATTTTAATTTGCACCATCATTTGCAAAGCTCTTATTGCCCTCTGCTTTCACCTAAAGTGTAGGAGTGCATCACACTTACCAATACAACTGAACAGATCACAAAGTGATTTTATTCACTGTATTTCCTCATCTGTCCTCAATGTTTTTCGTGCTGGTATATTCCACATAATCCTTATCATCAAATTCATGAGCCTTCACAGAGACTGACAATAATAAAAACATGAACAGACAACAGAGATGATGTATATTGATGTCTGACATGATATCCTTCGGCAGTGTAAGCTGCAGGAGATCTCTTTCCTTCTCATGCTCAACCCAAGACCCAAAACCAGAGGGATTGCCTGTTGTGCATTAAAGAATATTTATTCATTTTATGTGTATAAATACATTTTTCCATGTACGGCTTTTCTAAACAGGAGGGAAAAATGCTTGATGAAATATTAAAATTTATAAGTTTTATGAGCAAGAGAAACACAAAGAAAAAGAATTGTGAAAAAGTGTGTATGTTCGTGTGAATGCATGTGTACTGATCTGAACATGCACTGCTAAAAAAAAAAATAAGTAAATTCACTCAGGGAAAAGGTTGATGTTCACTTTTTATTCCCCAAATAAATAATTTATTGTAATAAAATTACATACAATAATTAAATTAAAGACTAGCCTTTAAATGAACAGCAATTATCCATAATCCTTTAATTAAAGGTTTAATTACTTTTAATAAAAAATAAGTAAATGTCCACCTAGGTAGGATTTAGGGGGATCTATTAGCAGAAATGGAATATAACATTCATAAGTATGTTTTCATTAGTGTATAATTGCATGTAACTATGAATCGTTGTGTTTTTGTAAGCTTAGAACGAGCCCCTTACAGGGATCAGGTCCACTTCCACAAAGTCACCCTGCTGCTCTGCTACAGTAGCTCAGAACAGACAAACCTCTAGAGCGTGCCTTCTGCATTTTACTGCATTTTAAGTGGCAGTGTGAATCTGGAAGGAAGCAGTGGAATGAAGATGAAGAATAAGAACAGAAGACACAAAAGAAGAAAGTGTTTGCTGGTGCAGGCTAACAAGATTGAGAACCAAAATTTTGAAAAATGGAGGATCATACATACAATTATTTAGCATGGGAAAAGCAAGGGAGTGTGAATGTAAGTACTTGAAAGTACGCTATGAGCATTTTAATACATACTTGGAAAAGGAGGGGTAAAGGAGGGGCATTAAGGTGATTGCAACTGAATCAACTGAATCCTACATAGAGGACCTTTAAGGCTTTGAGTTACAGATTAGAAGTCCTAGGTTCAAATCTCAGCACTCCAAAACTGCCATGGCAGGGTCCTTGAGCAAGACCTTTCACCTTAGTTGTATCTTGCATCAATTGTAGGTCAGCCAGATGAGCAAAGGTACTGAATGTGTTATTGATGTAAGATATTACAGTACTTCGCTGTAAATATGTTTACTGTTGTTCATTTTAATATACTACAGTATTTTAATAATAAATAATAATATTTAATAATAAAGTAAATTTCTCCATTTAAGCTAATTACCATGTTCATTTTCTCACAATTATGTAGGTAATAAATGATATAATAAATTTCCCCTAATTTTTAGTGTCTAGCTAATGCTTGTGAAGGATTCTTGCTTTCGTTCTTGATGTTTGTCTTCTCAAGTTTCTTTATTGTGTGTTTATTTAAATTCCTAAGCTTGTATCTGTTGACTCAGCATGTTTAATAAGCTAAATATAGATATTCAAATGGTGTTCTTTCTTTATAATGTGTAAAAATGACTTGTGCTAATAAGATCAATTAATGTGCTAATAAGATATTTTCTTAAGCATTATTTACAATGTATTATTAGAAGTTCAGCCCCATAATGCTGGAACACTAACGTTTTTTGTTAGGATTTTTAGGCGTCCATTCATACTGCTTATTTATGTTTTACCAATAAATAAAATGTGTTCACAAATCTGCTGTATTTTTTTATTTTGCAAAATGCAAACTACAAATGAAAAATTAAGACCTTTATAAATGTAAGTACTGTATACTAAATAGTGAATAATTTCCTGAAAGCTTAATTAGTGTAATATTGCATTTCATTATTTTTACAGTAATAATTCATGGAATGACAATTACTAAAATGCAAATAAACCTAAATTCCAAAAGAAAAAAAAAGCAATTGGTCATTTTCTATAAAGTTAATTAATAAAATATTTTATGGTTTATGTATGTCAGTATTCTACCAGCACAGCTGATGCGTCTCGTTTAACTTTTTTTTAAAAACAGCCTCTTTCTTACCCATGTGTATTCATATTTATTTGTGTAGTCATATTTATTCCCCTGCTCCACTGCCTATGTTGCACCTACAGAGGACAACAAAAAATTTGCCAGCCAGCCCTGAGCTGCTCTGTTGTGTCTCTGTTCGCCATGCTGCAATTACCCGTTATGACCAGTGGTCTACTCCAGCCTCTCCTGGATGACACATCTGGAGCTGCACCAAAGGTAAGATTGCTCTAAAATTGCTGTTCATTGATCTGACTTTCATCTTTACAGTTGAGGGCAATTTCTGCTCTGGAGTGGAGAGTTGCTCATTCAGAGGTCAATATGTCTACACCACTATTGGAACACTATCAAGTGTGTCTTAAATCGTAATATGTTACAAAGAGCTTAATTCATTATACTCCCAACTATTCAATGTTTCATCTTGTAACATACTATTGAGTAATAGAAGATGTATGAGAATGAGAGTGAGAAATGTAAGTCATGGGTATTGGGAGTTTAGGTGAATAAATATATTTACCCTTGCTTGTTAAACTTCTGCATTTTCTTTTTTTTTTTTTTTATTATATATTATAAAATTGAAAAACAATTCAATTTTCAAACATTCAGCACTCTGGTCAGGGAAAGCAGTTTTCAGGACCTTGGAAAACACCTTTCTGGAAGAACAAGATTTTGACTGAATGTCAGGGTTAAACTGGTCATCACCCTGAGAGAATTCAATCTACTGCCCCTACCAAACACAATGAGATGGCTTAAAAGCTTTTATGAAGTAGATGTTTTGTCTTTGATTGAAACACCGAAGGAAGAACCCTTAATTACCATTCGTGGGTCAACTGTTTGACAAATGTCATTAAAAAAAATCTCATCTTGGACACTTAATTGTGTTTTTATTCACAGCACATTCATACAGTATTGTGTAATCTCCTATGAAGTGTCTATTTGTCATCTTACATTTTTGAAAACTGCATTTACTCTACTTACAGATGCCTGAAAATTGTCAATTTACATTTAAGATTTTTATTAGTAGCACTTTGAAAGTTTTTTCCCCATTTTCTCCCAAATTTGGTAATTTGCGAAGTCCCACCCACTATATTTCCCTCTGAAATATGTGAAGTCAGCCACCCACATCTTTTTGCTCATGCTGCACCACAGGGCAGCGTAACACACTTGAAGAAAACTGCTATCTAAAATCTTCCACCTACCTAAGCTTACTGACACACGATGGGCTAGCGCTAATGTGATTGGCAGAGGAAAAAGAGTATGCTATCATTCTCACTCAGAAAGCATGGCCAGTTTTGCTCTTGACTCCTGTTCATGGATGGCCATGGCATTATTGGGATTGAAACTTTGCTTCAATGCTTTTCTATTCTGGCACTTTCAAAATTGTTCAAATGATCTCTATTATTCAGGCCATAATGATAAATGATAGTTGTTCTCTCTTCTCACTTGCACATATAGACACATAAAACCTCTAATATCACCTCATAAGATTCCACATGCACCTTTCATAAATGCTCCATAATTGCTTTATAAAAGAATTATGCTTTGACTATCACTGAGTTATAAATACCCTTTAAACCAAATGTTTCCCAATAAATGCTCCTGCAGTAATGCATAAGCACTAGGCTTTATATATTTATATATTTCATGCAACAGATCTTCTTTACTTGGAAGTTTGATATTGTTTCTATAAATAGCGTGGACTAATGATTTTATTTAGCTCTCAGCAGAATTATTAAAATGTCATGGGTCAGGCATTAGACAGACTGATGTCAGGTGCACTCTTTTAAAAAACAACATAGTCATAGATGGAATATTATTAATATTTCTTATGTCTTAGGCCTTTAGGGGGTTTATAATAATAACCAATCTGTAATGATATATTTTGTTGGCCTTCTAGATTTCAAGTGCATTTTCAAAGGTAATTTAATAATTATCAGGGGGTCAGAGTTGCAACTTCTAGGAAGGTAATATTGCGTGTGTGTGTGTCCATTAGTATGGCAGGGACAGAGATAGAGGGGATCATGGGGGTCATCGCAGCCCAGATGTTTTCTTATCCATACTGAAGCTTTTGTATGGAGAGGTAGGTCCATTTCTCTCTGTACCCTCCCTCTCAATGCCACCCACAGACTCTGTGCCTCAGATGGTACACATTAACTCTGATGGTTAGGGAGTGTTTGATACCAGGATACATATTTTTCCAAAAGATGTCTTTCTCAGAGTCTCCACATTTCATTCTTCACCCTTCATTTACTGTAAATGAGTGCCTGTGTGTTTGTTTTCATGAGATTTTAGGCACTTTCCCATTATCTCTGCTAATGACTACATGGGAGTATAATTGTCCTCGCTGGAGCAGAACTTAAATAGGTTTGAGGGAGAATCTTGCTGAAGGGGAAGATTTGTGTTTGTTTGCTTTGCACCTGATTATCCCAGGGTTTAATTGATCTTATTATTAAACTTCGCCTACGGTTTTGTATTGAGCCATTGTATAAAACCCTTGAAGATAAGCAAAGCTTATCTTTCTCTCTTAAGCCAATTTGCCTACAACTCTGGAAAATGTCAGAATATCTTGCAATAAGGTTAATTGTTCAATTACAGCCCTACATGCTGAAGACTATTGTGAACACAAATTCTTAAGCTTGGTAGTGGACTATACTAAATATATACATAATTCCTTGATTGCAACAATCAGTATATTTAAGCTGTTTAAATAATTCAGCTCAGACATCTATTAGAGCAACTCAAATCTGCAATGAGGAGCAGTAAGCTTGTATAACACAAGTAAATACTTATCATATTTATAGTTCCTTGTATTCAGTACAGCCTGGAATGAAAGCTCAGATTCAAGTGACAGGGAGAGTGTTGATACTTCTTCCTCTACAATTACAAAGCATTCCACTGAATATAAGAACCAACTTGAAGTACAGCTCTTTAACTATAGTTTGAGTACTTAATGATGCTTAGTATCATATCTAAGTAGTGTTTTTATGACTATTCTGGTTTTTATAGTATGACATAGCAGCAATATTGTTCTAGTGTTGTAACTGTAAAGGAAATGTCAGTATTTACAACTCATTGATGATCAGTAGATTTATTTGTGAAATACTTCTCTGTGAAGGATGACTGAGTATTTTATTGCAGTCAGGAAGTAATGAGGCTATACAACCACATCCACTGCTCCACACAATTAAAAAGCCTATTGTATATTCGCTGAACCCAAACAGAGCCGGTGTCCACTCCATTGCTAGACAAAGTATTAAGGAATCACATAGATAAAGTTTCCAGCCAAAAATACTTAGGTGTCAAATGTTAAAATAAGTAACATATAGTTAAGTGAAAGTAAAAAAAAAATACTATTATTAATCATACTCAAGTATTAAATATACATTTTTTGAACTGATGAAATTAAGGTGCAGCACAGTGGTGCAGGGGTTAGCACTGTTGCTCCATAGCAAGTAGGTTCTGAGTTTGAACCTGCAGGGGCCTTTCTGTGTGGAGTTTGCATGTTCTTTCTGTGCCTGTTTGGGTTTCTTCTAGGCACTCTGTTTTCCTCCTAGATTAGGTCAGCTGGCTACCCAAAATTGCCCTTAGGTGTGAGTGTGAATTGTTGTTCATCTCTGTGTTAGCTCTGCGACACACGCACGCACGGACACACACTGGGTTCTACATTTATTTAAATATAGTTAAAGTTAGCAAATTTGGGAAACATGCCTCAACATGTTTTTTTTTTTTTTTTTCAAATTAGATGACATTCATACCTCCTAGGCAGGCAAAGGAAAAAAGCTCATTATAAGAGACTTTCCTTACTGTAGCATATTGAAAAATTTTACTGACCAGGGGTACTCATCCTCAAGCAACACTGCGGTCTTGTGGGTTATCTATTTTCAAATGCACACGGCGAGGTATCTACATAATAACTACACTGTATAGCATGAGAAGGTCACAGCCAATGGACAATGTTCGATGCTAAACTGAGCACATTCAACTGATATAAAGCATTGAGTCATTGGCTGGATGAGAGAAGAGACCTTTGAGATTAATAAGTACTCTGAAGGTCTAAATAAAAATTGCAGGTAACAGGCGATGAGTCACTCTGAAACGCACACACAAGACTTTAACACACATGAACTTAGAATACACACACAGGCACACTGTCCTGGATCACTGTCCTATCTCTCTCTCTCTCTCTCTCTCTCTCTCTCTCTCTCTCTCTCTCTCTCTCTATTTACCGGCTTCTATGCAAGCACACAAAAGACACACATTAGTAGACTGCCAGTGACTCATCACGTGTTACCTGCTGGTTCTACCTACCTCCGCTCCATCCACAGCCGACACTTGATCAGACCCTCTCTGCCTCAAGTACCTGTATTCAATTTCATTAATACTCAAAATATATAAATATGTCAATATAATGCTTACGTATAGCAACAAAGTACTATAAATCAAGGATTTTTCACTCCAGGTCCACTCACACTGCCTGTAAGAGAACTAAATCCATATTACATTTATGAACTGGATCCAAGAAGGCAATGGTACAGCTTGTCCTTCTACAGAGTTATGAAGCCATGCGCTGGTGTTAAGCAGAGTTCATTTTTACTATGCATAGAGTTATTTTAACTCTGCACCTATGTTGTATAATTAACACTTTAGAAAGTGTAAAATTAATGCTGCAAAGATGGAGACAAAGGAAACACCAGCATAGTGTTAAAATGAACTCTGTTATTGTATAGATTTAACAACATAGAATCAGCTGTGTGTTATTAAACTTAGGTTTGGTTTGGAGTGAATGGCCTCAAGTTCATAATGTTTAATAAGTAAGATAATAGTTGAAATATTACTAAACTGATTCAATACTACTAAACAAATATATCTTACTAAATAGTAGATAAAATCATTACCAATACTGGTTTCAGTTATTGGTCAAGTCAAGTGTCAAGTCAAGTCAAGTGGCTTTTATTGTCATTTCAGCCATATACAGATGATACAGTACATAGTGAAATGAGGCAACGTTCCTCCAGGACCGAGGTGCTACATATAAGACAACACAGAATTACAAAAGTGCAAACATGTGCAAACATTCCAAGACAACAGACAAGTGCACACGTGCAACATGCGCAAACACTGCAGACAGTGCAGACATCACAAAACAAGACAGTGAAGCACTAATCCAAGTTGTATGTGCAAAAATTGCAGAGGTAGTTGAATGTTTTCAGTGTGTGAGTGTCAGTCCTGTCCCTGAGTGTTCAGGAGTTCAGGAGTCTGATGGCTGTGTTCATTACACAGGCTCTGATGTCAGCATCTGATACCATGTGGCACAATGTTAAGTAAGCCTGGTGTACATTGTTGCATTAATGGACAGACGATATGAAATGAGTGTTCTAGACGTGTTTCACAATGAATGATGGTAATCAAAGCAAACAGTGCTCTGAGTTATCAGTACAGGTTTTTGCAAGTACCAAAAACTCATGTAATTATACTCAATGTGAAAAATCATATTGATGCATCCCTACTAAAAAAAAAGAAACTAGAGGGAACTAAGTAGTAATAATGTTGGTAACTATTCAAAATCCAGCAAATAGTTAATGATAATATTATCATATTCTATGTATTAATGATAATGTCACATCCAAAAATGAAGCTGAGTCCCAACTCGCCTTACTACTTTACAACATCTTTGTTCATTATTTGGTTACAAGTGAAATACTGTATAGTCTTCATAATTATGCCAAGGAATCTACAGGGAATCCTGCTTTTCATCTACTATTCATTCAAATCTGGTTTTGCATTTCAAAATAAACAATTATGATTAATAACCCAATTTAAGGGCTCAAATGAGAATGAGAATGACATTTGAATCAATTTGCTCATTTTTTTGGTTCCACATTGTTCTCACTGACCTCTGTCTTTTTCACAACTGTCTGTAAAATCAATAGAAATTGATTGCCTTGGGATGATTACGCAAATGATTACTTTCAAACACATTTTGAGAAATCATTTGTTTTAGCCCACAGCCCATTTATCATCATTTATCTCATTTACACAACACTGAGTTACATCTTGCAATGCGCAAAGGAGAAAAAAAAAATGAATGTGATTCATGCATGTCCTTAATTTGTTAGAATTTTCTAAAAATATGCACAAAGAATATTATTAATAAAAGGTGTGCTAGTGGGAACATACGGTATAGCATAGTGTAGACTGGATTGTATTTGCAGATAGTTTAAAACACAGCCATGAGCTCTAATAGTAAGAATTTTATAAACGGCATGTCTTTATGTTTTTCTTTATGAGGTAAAAAAGAATGTGAATGAATTACTATCTGTTTCACATTGTGTCTTTTCATGGGTAAATTTATGGTAGACGTAAAATGCCGACTGGAAATAGCAATTAAGGTGATAATAAATATTATTATGCTATACAATTATATGCATGAGACTATAATTGCATAACATAATAATATACTGATGAGAACGCAGATTAATTTAATAAATAGCAACAACAAACAAATACTGTGCAGCAACAAAAGAAGCACTACATCTGAGGAACAGTAAAACAGTCGTCCCACAGTCTTTCAGTGACCATCTCTTGTGTATATTGGGCTGGAAAGGCACCATTCTGTCTGAAAACTGCCTTTTTAAATATTGTATCTGAAATTAATCTCCATACATACTTTGTAAGTTCTAGCAGTCTTGGAGCAGTGCATTGCATAATTGCCACAATAAATGTCATTGCGATATTAAATAACTGTTATTTGGTTTGGGCTATAGGTTATCATGCTCAGAGGTGCCAATTAAATGAAAACAGGAAGATGTTTTTTTCCCTACCATTATCATAATATATTCATTTGTTTATTTTATTATCTGCTTGTTACTGTCTTTTCTTGCTGTTAGTATGGAATTTTTCCCCATTGTTGGCACAGTCTCAATACATGAATATATAATAAAACAATTAGTCAAAACTGATTTGTGTCTGCTCTTTCTTTACACGCCTCTGTTGTGCACCAGCAATGCTGTAAAATAATCTTATGCTCGAAAACCAAATCAAAGATGTTTTCAGCACATGTCTTCATTCTGTTAAAATATTGCAGTATTTTGCATGATTCTGCACTAAGACTGCTACTGTTGTTCCTGAATCTTTAATAGTGGGTTTCATACAGAGTGCTGAGCAGAATCAGGCATGAGGCCCAGCTGGAGCTCCAGCTCTTTCTTTAATGTCTCAGAGGCAGCTTGTGAAAAGATCTTATGGTGCAGGATGGAAGGCATCTATATGGGCATGTAAAACTATAGCAACTCTCTCCCTATCAAACCCTTCCCTAATCTTAAATTCAGATTAATACCATTAATGCAAATAGTGTGCAATGAAACACTAATTTTAGAAGTAAAGTAGTGTAATGTAGCAAATCCCAGTTTTTCAGTGATAGTTTTTTTATATGTGAGAAAGAAATCTGGTCAACGACAAGACTTGGGAAATTTTTCGTATGGTTTTAGTAAGCTCTGCCAAAACCTGCAGATGTTTAAGTAAGAATTTGTATGAAGAATTATATTGTAAACTAATGTTGAATTGTTTTCAATCTTACTCCTGACCCAATATTGCTCTAATTCTTGCCGGTCTCACCCAGTTATTATAATTGTTTGTACCTGACCAGGATATTTTGGTTCTATCTCCCAAAGGATAATGAAAAAAGTCATTTTAACCACAGTGACCATGACCAGGTTTAAGTTTTTACTAAGTACAAATTAATAAACACAGTAAAAGTGTTCCACAGTGCTGTGCAAGCAATGCGCTGCATCCCATATGCTTCTAACGCTAATAAATGCAGCCTGTATTTGTCCCACCTGCTTCATATCTATCCATCTGGGATGGGATCCCAGTTCTGATGCATACCTTTTTTTATAAGAATTTTTGACAAAATAGTCACAAGCCCTAGAATTATTTACCTATAGTGTGATTTGTACTTGTTTTCATTTTTAGCCCCATAGAAGGCTCTTTATTAACTCAGACAGCTAAATAAACCTGAGACCAGACTTAACACTTCATATAATACATAATACATAATTCATACATAACTCATTAAAATCAACAGCCCAACATGCAGAGTACCTCCAAAGAGCAAAACAAACATAAAGAACAGCATCAATGACACTAACATAGTGGCATTCATATATACAAAACTAGGCATATTAATGCAATGGCACTGTCTGTATCTTTAGTGCTTCAAGCATCTATATCTGTATTTGAACTGAAGTCAGTGGAGGCCTAAACCATTAAATTAAATATGATGTATCATTATGTATCCTAAAACACTGGAAAAAAAGACTGCTAAAAGCAAAGGGGTGCTAAAATAGTAACCTTTCATTCACTAAATTTAACAACAAATAGCAGTTTGCAAACATTCAACTCCTGCACTAGTACAGTGCGCAACCTCAGCTACATCAGGCAAGTTCATATTTGGCCTCAACTAGATGCCCTTTCTGCATTCCATCTAATGTACATAGTACGATGATTAAGTCACGTGTAGGCAATCATTGTAATGGTTTAATTGCTTGTGTGAGTAAGAGAGTAATGTGGATGTTGTAGTCTTGGGCAGCCATGTTTGTAGACTGTGATGCAGGTTGGGTGTTTTGATTTTGGGCTGCCCTGTTCGCAGGCTGCAAAACCAATTCTAAGGTTGACATGCCAATCATGTTGATTTCTGATTCACTGACTGACATCTGGTTGTGATATTCCACCCGTTGTAGAGGTCTGCCTATTATCCTAAGGAGAAGCCATATGTCCACATGGGACAAACAAAGAGCGTTCAGTAAACATCGAGGTGTTCTTATTTCTTTTTTTCCTATGCAAATTCACCCACCCACACTCTGTATAAATATGTAGGAAATATGGTTTAATTTGGAGCTCAGTACAGGAGCACACCAAACAATAAAGAACATATTGAATTTATAGATTGAAAGTTACAAAGTTAAAAGATAATCTGCATTCCTCCAAGTAGTGACTGTAAAAGTTCAAGACTGATTTTTTTTTACACATCTGCAGTTTCTTCATCAATCTATCTGCAATAGGCAGGCCTATTTCATGGGCTTATTAAATGTGAAGATTTAGCTGGCTGGCACTTATCTATAAAAATGAGCTTGTATTAAAGCTTTTGTGTGCATTACTGTGGACAAGGAAGAATCTAGCATAAACGCAAGACAACAAGATCTCATAAATGCACATTTGTACGCACACATTGCTTGTACAGGAAGTTTGATAACATACCATGCATGAATGCAGAGTAAATTTTCATTGGAAATTGAAAACATTCATTCAATTCCTCATGAACAAGGATAGAGATCAGTTATTTCACATGGAAAGATTCAAATCAACCCCCACAATATATACATACCAAAGTTTATAGAGATGGTGAAAATGAAGAGATGGCCAAATTACTGAAAATAATGGTGCTTTGCATCAGTGATACAGTGTGTACTTGTTAATTGAGAATCATTAGAAGACTGTTCATAGTAGAATGTTTTTCTATATCATAGCATAATAAACTGATTTCCTGATGGATCCAGTGAAGTAAGTGCAGTTCTAAACCTTAATGGACCATTGTGCCACTATATGCATCATCTGCTTTTCTTTTTTTAACAGACATTTTCTGCATTTTGTTCAGTCAATTATGGGAAAGAAGAGCTCTCATAACTATTACCAATTCTAATCAAGAGAGCGAGAGAGAGAGAGAGAGAGAGAGAGAGAGAGAGAGAGAGAGAGAGAGAGAGAGAGAGAGAGAGAGAGTGTGTGTGTG
>JAQQZR010000037.1:8655455-8701821 GCA_030068235.1 Notoglanidium macrostoma | reverse complement strand
TATATACACACACACACCACACACACACACACATATATATACATATATATACATACACACATATATATACATGTGTGTGTGTGTGTGTGTGTGTGCGTAACAAAAATCTCATGTACTGTTTTTTTGGGGGGGAAATAGGTAATACACTGTTTATTTAGGCCTACTGAACACAAAGTAACATTTTACACTCTGTTTGTTATGCAAGGTTCCGATAGTAAATTCCTTTCGTGTTGTATCTCTAAAAGCAATTCGCTCAAAGATTTCCTTTAATATCAATATTAATCTCCCGCATAGTCTTCTTCTCGATGTTTTATTGCCTTTCAGCGTCTTAAAAAATCTATTTAAAATAGAATTTGTTTGTATTATAGAACAATAATATTTGATTTGGCATTCTGTTGTGTCTTGATATCAAATACCTCCTGAGATTCTATTGGGTTTTTAGTCAACGGGAGAAGCTAGTCCAAGAACAGGTTGAAAGCTAGGTCACTGGGTCTAACTTATATGAAAATTGCGTTATTTCAGAGAGCACGCCATGTTATTTATCAAAGACTGTCAGTGAGAAAGATTAATCAGAGACGAAATGGAAACTGGGTCATTGAGGGGTCAGGCTAAAGTTGGTGGTGATTAGCGCATCAATTCTGAGCACTGAGTACTGCACACAGTGGCGTCCGGTGATCGCCCACGCTGAGTTTTCGCAAAAGATAATCGTACATGTATTATTGAAGCAGACATTCCCATGGTATCAGGGATTAGCAGCACGATGATCATCGTTAAAGGGTGGAGCTAGCATCACATTGACCACTCTCTCTACCAATAAAGATGAACTTAACTTCATCTTGTGGTGTTTTGCAATAGGAAATTCAGCCCAGGTCTGAGTTTCAGTACATTGCATAAAAATGGGAAATTGTCGGAAAATGGCGAAATTGCTGTGGTAAGAGAAAGGTAGGTGATATTTACAACAAATTGTGCTGTGGCTAGAAATTAATTAGATAGTCTCTGGCCGCCTATCCTAATTTCCATTGCACTAAGGGAAATCTATCGAGCAGAAAAGATAATGAATCGATAGAATGAAGCAAGGATTTCCTCATGCATCCATTACCATTAATCAACAATAACATCAACAACAGAAATTTACCAATAACAACAGACTTTCAAACAGAAACACAAGCAAAATATAATTAGTAAAACTTCATCTTTTCTGTAATATTTTAAACTTAATGTCAACCAATACTTTTTTCCAGAAAGGTAGCGTATATAATGCGAAATGAAATGTCTGTTAAATGTATGTGGAAGTAAGTTTTATATTTGATATGTATCTATATCCCTTAGGTGGGCATTATTTTTATAATTTTGCTTTTATTTTGTTATTTGGGCAGTCTCGCCTTACAACTCACAAGAATTACTTTACAATATTCTAAACTGCTGAAATATGAATAAAAGTCCGTGGAGTAGTGAAATAGTGAAATTAAAACTACATTAAGGAACATTGTCTGCACAAATAGAACTTTATATAAAAGTATATAACGAATTCATAAAGATATTGAACAAATGTAACAAATTTTACAGTTATAAGACTGTTTCATTTATTATGTAGCTAATGTTCGCGGTCGTTTCAGAGCCTGTATGCATTTCTATTCATTTCAGCTTTGGTGTTGTTAATTACTGCTCTTAACTTATCCAGATGAAATTTGCTGAATTAAAGGCCCAGAACACGAATGTAAATTGTAACAGCTGTGAAAGTGCTGCACGAATCAAACAGTAATTTCCTGAATTCTATTAGTCGCTAATGGCTTTTCTGTGCCTTTGTTTGTGTTTATTTGACAGCCCTCTCGAAGTCCTAACATTGAACATTCACCGTGTTACTGTGTCGTGCCTGGATCTTTTTGAAAAATATGATTTGTAAAATGACCGAAATAGCATCACAGAGTATTACTATGAACCAGTGGTTCTCAAAGTGGTGCCCGGGGCCCCCTGGGATCAGCAAGGTATGAGCGTTCTTTCTTTCTTTCTCTCTTTCTTTAATTTATTGCAGTGGAAATCACAATCCAACATTATGAAATGTATTGCATTTATTATTGCGTTATTTTATTTGGTATTCTTAAATGAAAAACACATTCGCTTATAAATAATGTCAACTTGCACCTAGGCTAAAAACGTTCGAGAAAACAAACCCTATAGGTCCAGAATGTTATTGTATACGTTTAAATAATGAGCTTAATAATATAACGAGCTTTAATAACGAGCATTATGTTAATAAATCTGTACTGATGGGTCCCGAATTTATTCCTAGTTTTTTCTACATAAAAAAATCGTTAAAGGGTCTATGTACAAGTATTAACCTATCAGAAAGGGTTCCAAGTTCAACCCTATTTGTTCTTAGTTGTACCGTTGATGTACCGTTAAAGAAACCTTGAAGCACCTTAAACTGCAGGTGTATGCTTATGTAAATTCTAATAAATAAATTTTACTCAGGTCGTTTGTTTACTGATCAGATATTACAGTCTATCAGAGTCGATACGATACTTTATTTAAAATTCTTTTATTAACTGAATGAACGCGTAGACAGAAATCTGATAGTATTATTAGTATTAGTATTAGCCTAGTATTATTACTCTCTAAGGAGAAACTAAGGGTTGTATGCCTATTTTTATAGATCCTCTTGTACAAACTATTTAAAACAGTAGGCCTCTCTTCTTGCGTATTGGTGTGAATATTTATTTCAACGAACTCTTAATCATTTATTTATTGGTAACTTTTTCTAGTTTTCACATTTTTTAATTTATTAAGAAATAGAGACGCGTGGGCAGTCGGTAAATTTGTTGTTGTGCTCATGCTTATCCTGCTATTAGTGCTTGTTTACCGGGCACCCACAGAAGGATTTAATTGGTCTATTTTTTCACGTGACTAGACAACTTCGTGGATTTGATAGAGGGAGTAGGTGGGTTTTTGACGAGATCAGGAAAAAGACAGTGCAATAAGAGTAGATTTTTTACTTCACAAATTAATGACTATGAGTTCCTATTTGATCAGTTCGAATTACATCGAGCCGTCCTTCCCGCCCTGCGAAGAACACGAAGACAACGTCTACATCTCCGTCTCTTCCGACTACTACGAGCGACCGAAAGAATCAGGCTTCTCCCATCACGAAGGGGCAACATTCCCGCAGTCAAACTACCACGACCCGAGCTATGATTACGGTAGAGTCTCAACCAACGGCCTCGTCGATTTCAACGATTGGCTTCACGTACAACCCCGGTCTATTCCACAAAATCATGGGCCCCAACTGGGTACCGAGGACTGCACAACGACAGTAAACAAGGATTGCAGCCTCGCCACTGATGCTTACTCGGACCCGCAGAAGGGAAAAGAGCCGGTAGTGTATCCTTGGATGAAAAAAGTCCACGTGAATTCCAGTAAGTATATGTCACGGTCAGTAAAACGTCGATAACCAACTTTAAGGTTTAGTGGTTGCTTGGTGTTTATTGTCATACAAGAAAACAATGTGTATTGATGAAACCTTTTTATTTGTGTGTTTAGTGACAGTGAACTATGCTGGAGGAGTGCCTAAAAGGTCTCGCACCGCCTACACTCGCCAGCAAGCTCTTGAGCTTGAGAAGGAGTTTCACTTTAATCGGTACCTGACCCGACATCGGCGCGTGGAGATAGCTCATACGATGTGTCTATCAGAGCGACAGGTAAAAATCTGGTTCCAGAACCGCCGCATGAAGTGGAAGAAAGACCACAAACTGCCAAATACGAAGATCCGCTCTAGCAGCTCTTTTTCGTCCAGCCACCAAGTGAAAACGGACGCGGGCAAGCAGCAGCAGATATTAATTCCCACTCCATGTTCATTCAATCTGTAGTGGTGAAAGAACCTTAGAACTGAGCAAGGCGAGCGATTACAGAGCAGTATTCGGATTAACTCCACAGTGTTACTTTCTATTTAATACTGAAAGAGTGGGGTACTTCAGTCTGCTTCTCCTGTTTAAATTGATTCATCTGTCATCTCTCTCGGACGTTTTGAACTGGAGAAGACCCATCTACCGGGTAGATCACGTTGCTTGGTTTTTTTTCTGGAATATTGTAAGAGTTAAATATGACATTACTGATGCGATATTAGACCATGTTCGCCATTACAAATAGGGTGAATCCTTGGCCGAGGTTCTCGTCATGCAGATGGGCTGTGATGCGTGTACAAAATTTATTAAAGCACAAATGTAGGAGTAATCTCATTCTAAAAAGAATCCGTAAATGAAGTCTTTGTTAGTTCCATGTATTTGTGTGTGGTGTGTTTATTGTCATTCACGCTGTGAATAGTCGTGCACGTAAATATTTGTACACTAATTTAATGTTATGGCACTTTAAGTAACTATATCAGTGGTAATAATAAATGCGTTTATTGTCATAATGCTTTTATTTAGATTAGGCAGACTCAGTAAGCCAAGGTTGCAAAAAAGAACTATTTTGTCCAACAAATTTAATACAACATATATAAAACATTACTCGTAAACTACTCCAGAATGTTTCAAAAACACATAATGATAAGAATGTCACATTCATGAGTCCTTTGTCTCTTACCAACATATATTCTACCCATATGGGGGCAATGCTGGTTTAACTAGCCATAAATCACAGGCATCGTAAATTTTGCGTCATCTCTACCATGATGTAGGATAAAACTGAGTAATCATGTACTAACCGTTAGTACTGTTTTTTCAACTAACAAAAAGAAACCTTTATCTACTTGCCATTTCAGTTGTACTGTCCGAAGGCTTTCTTGGCGCTATACCGAGTTTTATGCTTAATCAAAGTCCAAAATAATTAAGCATTTAACGAAATCGGTCTGATATTTAGCCCTTGTACTGGTGTTAATTTAATTTATTAAAAGTTTAATTTATTAAATTCTGGCAACTTACAAATAAAAATATAATGAAACATAATGCGCCAATATAAAACAATTACGTTAATGCGTATTAAAGGCTCTGGATCCAGTCTCTCCAAAACTGAGAAACTTAACTTTTACATAGGTACTGTTTAAGAAATGAATAGCCTACCAATACTAGCCAACATTTAAATAGCTGGGCTTGGTGCGATTCTAGAAAGCATTGTGGATTCATTAGATTAAATTCATTTGTAATCAGTAACTGCTTCATTATTCACCATATAAATGCTAGTAACATACTCGCAATTGGCACAGAAGCCATCGTGGGTCTCATAAAAAGAAGACAGTATCAGAATCACTGAAAACATTCAATATGTCGTCGGACAAATTTAAGAGAACATTACGTAATGTTTACATAAAATAAAAAAATGACTTCCTTGTTTATAATGAACATGTTAACGAGTTTCTAATTACTAGATTATGTAGTTAGTATTTACGCAAATCAATTGCATAATTGATTCTCTTGAGCATTGACAGGACCTAGAACTACAGAATTTATTAACCAGAATAACACATTTGCGGTAGATACGCATCGTGGTGATGTAGTTGTCTCAGAACGCCAATGAGTGGGTTCGCTCCTCAGTTCGGATAAGAGCGCAGAGTGCCATTATTTTCAGGGATATGAAATATACATCAAATAATTTGGACGAAAACAAAAACATGATGTTAATGTAAATGCAATTCAGTCACGTGGACCAGCATTAAATTAAATTAAATTAAATTTAATTTACTTCAACGTTTTTTTTTCAGTGTAGTTGTAATTTTTCAGATAGGTGGCTAAAACCTTTGGTTAAAAAAAAAAAGTTAAGTGATTGCAAAAGCTTCCAGGAAACACCTCGCAAATGTATCGCCTATTTTTCTAATATTAAACGAGATATTATACACACGTTTCCTTAATCCTGTAAATTAAATGGCATACATTGGCCATATGCATCGTCCACATGCACAAGTTTTCAAGAGCTTACTATATTATTATTATTATTATTATTATTATTATTATTATTATTATTATTATTATTATTATTATTATAGTCGTTCTTGTTGCTGTTGTTTTATAAGGTATTTTTGTCGCGGGTGCGATGCAAGACAACTGTAAGGTCACAGTCCATCCACGATTAGTATAAATCATCTTTCTGACTTTGAAAATCCCTCATATGAAAATATTTATTGTAACAATAGACCTCCAAAGCAGCTTTTCATTGCAGCTAAAAAAAATGACTCCGTGTCAGGTGGTACCTGCCAAATAGTTTTGAGTTCATGAAAAGGACACAAAGTAGCTGTCCAGTCATCGGAGTGCAACACTGCGCACGACCCCTGACCTCTGACCTTACTATCTCAATTGCCCTTTCATGCAGCCTTTTTTTCACTACTGCATGGTTCAGTAGTGAACCTCGAACATAACCTAAATTTGGTAAAACCTTAAAAAATAGCCTAGTCAAATCATTATTATATATGATTTCAGCAGCTGAAAATTATACAATGCCATGCAGATTAGAAAGAGAAAGATTACTGAGAGAAGAAAGTATTGTCAGTAACCTGTTTACTAAAAGTAGTATGTATAGGGTGTGTACTGTAGGCCTATCCACCAAAAATTGTAGGCCTATTGAAATATATTTTAAGGTATCAAAAACATTGCAATATATTTTCATTAAATGTAAAGTGTAATATGTGTGACACACACACACACACACACACACACACACACACACACACACACACACACACACAAAGTGGAGTAAAAATCAGCCACCTCCTGTACATAGATGACATCAAGCTGTATGCTAAGAGTGAACAAGACATTGACTCACTGATCCATCTCGCCAGAAACTACAGAGAGGACATCGGGATGCCCTTCCGACTGGATAAATACAGATGCATGGTGGCAAAGAGAGGGAAGATTATCAGGACTGAGGAAGTGGAGTTACCAGAGGGCAAAATAACAGATGAGGTCGCGAGGAGATCAGCCACAGCCAAATATCTCCAGAGGATCAGACAGGTGCTCAGAAGCCAGCTAAATGATAGGAATAAGATCCAAGCCATCAACATGTATGCCTACCAACCATCAGATACCCAGCTGGAATAGTGAACTGGCCACAGGAGGAGGAAATAGATGCCACTGATGTCAAGACATGGAAACTCCTCACGATGCACGATGGGTTTCATCTGAAGTCAAGCTCCCTGAGACTATATGAACAATGGACTGAAGAGTGATGAGGATTAGTGAGTGTCAGAGCCACTATCCAGAATGAAAAAAGAAACATCCATGAATACATCAAGAAGATGGCCCCCCATGATGAACTGATGAAAAAGTGTATCAGAATACTTCATACTGTATATAGACTTCAAGTTCCAGACAGATAAGCAGCTACAGGTACTGGCTACCTTAAACATCTGTTCCAGTTATTCCTTCAGGCCTTGATACTTTTCGATCTTCTCATGCTCCTTCTTCCTGATGTTACAGTCAGCTGGGATTGACACATCTATCACTACTGCTGTTTTCTGCTCCTGATCAACCACCACTATGTCTTGTTGGTTGGTCAGTAGGTGCTTATCTGTCTGGAACATGATGTCCCACAGGATCTTAGCCCTGTTGTTCTCAACCACTTTCAGTGGTGTCTCCCATTGGGACTTGGGAACTTCTAGCCCATACATGGCACAGATGTTTCTGTACATTATCCTCACCACTTGATTATGCCTTTCAGTATATGCTGTTCTATCATGCATCATGCACCCAGCTATTATGTGCTGGACAGCCTCAGGGGCATCTTTGCACAGCCTGCAACTTGGGTCCTGCCTAAAGTGGTAGACCCCTCCCTCTACTAATCTTCTGCTTAGGGCCTGTTCTTGTGTTGCCATGATCAGAGCCTCTGTGCTGTCCTTCAGGTATGCTTTTTCTAGCCACTGGTAGGATTTCCTGATGTCAGCCACTTCCTGTCCAGCATTTGTAATCTCAGCAAACTATGTAATCATATATAATGAATATATATAATGTATAAATCAATAATGTTTTGATTGTAATGTTGTGATTATAATCCAAGTCATAATCTACTTAGTGATTGATGTTTATGTTGAGACATATGATTGAAAGAAATTCATGTCTAATACAGTTTATTATATTTATGATCCATTAAAAGTGATTTAATAAATGATTCTTGTATCATCTTACTGGTGCCTGGGCTGTAGAGATGACCTCACCCCTGCAGTTGCTGAGTCTTAGGAAAATGAGTGAAAAACAAGTCAAATGCACAAGAGAAAAAAGCGGAACATGGGACAAAGAGTGAAAAACAAGTCAAAAATAAGTTAGGACGAGATGAGACTTTGGGAACTGAGAATACTGGGATCATAAAAAACAATGGGGTGACTGATGTGTCATCAGTTGTTGGGAGTCAATTGAACTCTATCAGTTTCACCTCCCTACTATGTCAGCCGTTACTAGGAGTTGCTTAAACCATAATGATTCTGCTTCCCAGCAACTCTCTGCTATGCCACTAGTAGCTAGGATTTAGCTTGAATTTAATTGACTATTGAATGAAATGGGGTGAGATCATACTCATGGACCCAGGAAATAATGATAGCAAATCAGAAATCATGTTTGTTTAACCATAAAATTAAGAGATAATGGTGGCAAATCAAATAATGGAATTATTGTACCCAATTAGGAAAATGCAATGACTTATTAAGATCCAATCATAAGAAAGTAATGACTATATAAACTCTGGAAAAGTTGTGGAAATGAGCGCTCTGATCAACTGTCTATGTGATTGTTGCTTCATTTTCTTGGGCTAATTAAATACTTTTGCTTATTGAATATTTGAATCTCAGTGTCTTCTTTTAAACTGCAATTTGCCATGACAACTGAAAGACTGGTCTAATTACATCCACTTGTCAGAGAAGGTGGTAACAGCAGTCAGCCTGTCTTTGCTTGATAATAGGGAAAAATAAGTGACAATGTGACTATGGAGGTCTAATAGCTATCAATCACAAATTTGCAGAGTGACAAGTTTTCTAACAGCTAAGATGAACAACTTAGTGTTAGTGTTAGCTTGCTAGTGACATCCAAGCTAGTGACTAGCTTGCTAGTGTTAGCTTGCCTGTTCAGGACTACTAAAGTTAGAACATTAATAATTTTGTAGCAAGCGTATATAGCTTAAAAAACTTATCAATTTTGGTGGCAGGAGTTTTAGATGTCAACCTGCATATGCAATTTTACAACATCTTTTGCTCATCTTTTGGTATGTCCTGAAGGCAAGAGTAAAACCTAGCTTGTAGAGAGGACCGGAACCGGAAGAGACAGATATCCTCCCACAAGTCCTCTATTTCCTAAGCATTACCATTCATATTATAAGCATTACCATTCAAACATATCAACAATGTAAGCTTGTTATATTTATTGTTAAATTGTTCATTGTGATTTGAATTTCATGTTCATATTTTAGTGACTGAACATTATACATCTATGTTAAGGTACTATTGGTAGTGATTAACCGCAGCATTATTGGTAGCCTACTCTGTGTTGTAATGTCAGACCAATGTTTCTGTAAATACCCTGTAGTAGCCAAAAGAGGGCCACATTTGCCGGATGCCTGCTATACTCTTCGGATGCGCAAATTCAACTGATGTACATATGAGTTGTGTTCAGTGCAGTACTATAGCATGCCACTAGGGTTGTGTTGAGCAGAGAGAGGGTAGAGTAAGAGTGAGAGTGGGAATATGTGATGTTAGGAGATATAATTGGCTGTGCCTGGAGAAGTAATAAAGAAGTGAGTTCGTTCTGAGCTACGCATGTCTGTCATCTCTTCTTCTTACTGGAGTTGTCCACAACAAAATTGACGATGAGGTTCTCTTTCTTTGTGCACACCTGCTGTACTTTTTTCTGCTACAAATGTGCCTTTTCCCAGTTTTTTCTTCTGAGCCATGGTGAGCCTGCAGTGCCATTTGCAACATGGTTTCAAATGCTCAGATTCAAATGTTCAAATAATTATCTGCTCATCATAGATGCTATGGGAGAAGTCTGGCCTGACTCGAGGAGGAGAGCAGTACTACTTCATTGCCTTGGCACAGAAGGCCAGAGGATTTTCTACACTTTGCCTGCAACAGGTACAATGTATGAGTCTGCTGTGGAAGCACCGATAGTGCATTTTATGCCTAAAGCTAATGTGGTAGTGTAACGCCATACATTCCGTAAGAGAATCCAAGGCCCACAAGAGACCATTTTACAGTATGTGGCAGAACTGCATGAGCTTATCGCAACATCTGGCTTTGCTGAGCACTTGGATGAAATGATTTGTGACCAATTGATTGAACGTTCTAATAGCCCGCTTATATGTGAAAAATTGTTGTTGGAGCCTAATCTTACGCTGGAAAAAGCAGTTAGCCTCGCTACTCAGATAGAAGCAGCTACAGCCCAGGCTAGAACTATTGCTACAAACCCTAGTGTTGTGCCAGTGCAAGCAGTGCAGCATGGACATGTGAACAAGTCGACAACAGACTCCCATTACCACTGCACCCATTCACACTAGTAAGGGAAAAATTTTCTTTCATTGTGGCTCACAGTCACATTTAGCCAACTCAGTGGACTGCCCTGTCATAAAAGCTATTTGCAGGCATTGTAAAAAGAGGGGCCACTTCGCTAAAGTGTGCCGTTCTGCCCAACCATGCACACGAGAAGTGCGCAAAGTTGACTTGCCTGAAGTTACAGTGCTATATACGGGAAGTACATTATTTACACCTGACAAAATTACTTGTGCAGTGGAAATCTCAGCTCCGGGGTCACCATCTTGCTCGCTGGACATGATTATAGATACTGGCTCGTCAGTTTCAATTTTGCCACGCTGCATCAATGCACATCACTTCAGTAGTATTCCCCTGAGAAAACCTACAGAAAGGCTTGTTACATATTCAAAATCTCATATTCCCATATTTGGGTGCCTGACCACGACTGGATGGGTACATGGTCATTCTGCGAAGGCTTTGTTCTTCATAGTGGGACACGGAACTAAGCTGATGGGTAGAGACTTGATGTCACTCTTACACGTACATATTGTGGACAACAAAGTCATGGTTCCTGCTATCATGGCTCCGTCTTCTTCACCTCTGCCAGTCTTACAGTGTGTTACTGGGCTTCACCCTATTGGTTGTGTCAAAAACTTCATCCATCAGATTAAGATTGATGAGACAGTTCCTGCTTTGTTTTCCACAATTGACTTAACTAGTGCTTACTACCAACTGCCACTGCATGAAGACAGAAGGGATCTCACTGGTTTCATCACACATGAAGGTCTTTTCAGGTTATGCCGGCTGGCATTGGCACCCACTGCTTTTCAGAAAATGATGTCTGCTATTCCAATGATGGCTTACCTGGTGTGGAGAATTATCTGGACAATGTTATTGTACCTATTGTACAATTGTAATGTTACCTGGCTGCTCATGACAGAGCACTACATGCTGTGCTACAGCGACAGGAAGCTGTTGGTTTGCAGTTGAATAAGGACAAGTGCACGTTCCATCAGTCCAGCTTACCTTTCCTTGGGCAAGTTGTCTCTGTAGACGGTCTTCTCCCTGATAAAGCACATATACAAGCTATAATGAATGTGCCTGTGCCCATGGATGCTGCCTCCCCATGTCCTTTCCTTGGCCTAATGTCCTGGTACTCTAAATTCTTACCAAACCATGGTACTGTAATTGAACCTGTTCATTCCTGTCTGAGACAGTCTACAGGTGTGTTCTAGTGGACTGCTGATGTGCAGGACAGCTTTGAGCGAGTTAAGAAGCTGATAGTGGATAGTCCAGTATTAGTACTTTTTGACCCTGCATTGCATACTGTAGTTTCCACGGATGCATCTGACTAGGGGTCTGGGAGCTGTTCTTTCCCAAATCGGCTCTGACAATGTAGAAAGAACTGTGGCATTTGCTTTGCGTATTCTCTCTGCTGTGGAGTGGAAATACTCTATGGTGGAAAAGGAAGCACTTGCCTGCTTATGGGCCGTGGAGAAATGGCGTACATACTTATGGGGACGTCAGTTCACCCTGCGGACAGATCATCAGGCATTGACAACCCTTCTGACCCCTAAGGGGATTGGTTGTCGAGGTTGTTGACAAATGGACGCGCGGGGTCTGGATGAGAGAATTTAGGCCGAGGTAAATCGAGCTTTGAGATCGTCAAAGGCGTCCTGGGCCGCCTTGGTCCAGAGCAGCGACCTAGGTTTCCCCCTAAGAAGGGAGATGAGGGCATGGGCTACAGAGCTATAGTTCCGCACGAAGCGGCGATAGAAGTTGGCAAACCCCAAGAAACGTTGGAGTTGTTTAAGAGTCTTGGGGACGGGCCACTCAGTGATGGCCCTGGTCTTGGCCGGATCCATGGCCATCCCGCGGGGAGAGATAATAAATCCCAGGAAGGAGGTGGTGGTAGTGTGGAAGACACTCTTCTCTAACGTCACATAAAGCTGGTGTTGGAGGAGGCGCTGGAGGATTCGCCGCACGTGTAGCCGATGCGCCTCGATAGAGGGAGAAAAGATGAGAATATCGTCCAGGTAGACGAATACGAAATGCCCCAAATACTCCCGCAAGACGTCATTGACCAGAGCTTGAAAGGCTGCGGGACTGTTGCACAGACCGAACGGCATAACCAGATATTCGTAGTGGCCGTTGGGGGTGATAAAGCCAGTCTTCCATTCGTCACCTTCCCGAATCCACACCAAATGGTAGACGTTATGGAGATCCAGCTTAGTGAACACGGAGGCACCAGACAATCGTTCGAAGGCAGAGTCCATCAAGGGTAACAGGTACTTGTTCTTAATAGTGATCAGATTTAGCTTCCGATAATCAATACAGGGTCGAAGGGAACCGTCCTTCTTACCCACGAAGAAAAATGGGGCGGCTGCCGGAGAGGTGGAAGGTCTGATGAGACCATGGGCAAGGGCCTCGGAAATGTACTCCTCCATGGCTCGGGTTTCTGGTTTGGAAAGAGAGTAAAGGCGTCCCCTGGGCGGAATGCAACCCGGCAGGAGATAGATGGCTAGGTCGAATTCGCAATGCAGAGGCAGTGAGGAGGCGCGACTCTTACTGAACACCGGGGAGAGGTCGCGGTATTCCGGCGGCACCGACCCCTCCTCTGGGAGTCCATCTCCCACACTAGTCGTCGCCATGATAGTGGGAATGGCGTCGGTGCGGGGCTGAGAGGACTCGGGGGCGTTCTCCCGTAGATGGTCGATACACGCTGGACCCCAGTGAGTGAGTTGGCCCTTGTTCCAGTCAAATAGGGGTTGGTGACTCAGCATCCAAGGATACCCCAACACGATGGGTTCACTAGGAATGTCCATTAGGAAGAAAGAGCAAAATTCCCGGTGAAGGCCCAACGACAGCAAAAGCAGAGGTTCGGTGATTTCCTCCTGGAGTCCTGTCCTGAGAGGGCGTCCGTCCAACGCCGCAACCGTTCGCGGGGATCGACAGGGTGGACGGGGAATCTGGAAACGTTGGGCCAAAGAGCGGTCCATGAGGTTGATGGCGGAGCCGGAGTCCACGAGGGCCTTAGAGTGAAACGGAGGATTGGGCTAGAGGTCCACCTGCATGGGTTCGGAATGGTCGCCCGGCGGGTCCGACTTGACAGGGGACAATCGTTCGGCACGGGGCGGGGTCCTAGACGCTGCCTGAGTCCTCCCTCCGTCGCGTTTCCGCTCCCGCCTCCGCTCGTCGACGTCTTGTGCCAACTGAATGAGTTTGTCCAGGTCTGTGCCCCAGTCTCTGTACGTAAGCTCATCCTTAATGTAGTCCTGGAGCCCATGATAGAAAGCCGGGGCGAGCGACAGATCCGTGGACCGACTCTGAATGGCCAGCGTGCGAAACTCAATAGCATAGTCGTGGACCGAGCTCTTTCCCTGAGAAATACGGAAGAGTTGGCGAGCAGCCGTCCTCTGGGGTGAACTTTGTCCGAAAACCTTCCGGAGGGCGGCGAAGAATTCCGCGCTGGTGTCTAGATCCGGGTCCTCGCGATCCATCAGGGCGGTGGCCCACTCTAGCACTCAGCCGCTGAGGCGGGTGAGAACATAGGCGACCTTAGTTTCCTCGGTAGGAAATTGTGGAGCTTGGAGTCGTAGAATTAAAGTACACTGGGTGATGAACCCCTGTACAGCCTCAGGGTCGCCGGTGAAAATGGGAGGCAGGGCGAGCGCGGTTACACACGTCTTTAACAGCTGGCTCATCATGTTCCGGAGTTCCTGCATAGCTGTTGCGGTCTCCTGGGGCTCGTTCATGCTGTTATGTTCTAACGGTGAGACCACAAGCGCAGCGGCGTGCGCGTGAAGGAGGTAGTCTGGGCCTTACTGGAGCAGAGTAGAGTGCAGTCCTTGGAGTAGCTAAGTCCGACGCGGAGTTAGCGTCCCAGGGGAGGGTCGCATCTTCAGAGCCTCGGTGTAAGAGGTGAAGCAGGAAGAGATAGGTAGCGTAAAAACCACGGAACAAAACGAAACCGGAAACTGGTATGTTCAGGAAACAAAACCGTCATTCTAAAGAAGAACGAAAACACTCACCCGGTAGCGGACTTTAATCGAGCGTCCGGAATGAGACAAAGTCTTGCTTGGGAAGGGAAGCCAGTAGCATGAATCGCGGAAAATCCATGAACGAGCGAATAGTGACTCTGCGCTTCCGTGTTTATACTCCGTGATCCGGAAGTGGAGTCTTGACCCCGGAAACGGAAGTCGGCGCGTTGAATGTCGTTGCCGGGGCGACGTGAGACACGTCCGTACGGCTGTGCCCGTTCCGGGGAGCGAGAGTCGCGACATATATATATATATATTCTTATTTTACTTATATTCATGTTCCTTCACTTTGTGTGTATGTTTATATTGATTGCTGTCTGTAGTTTAAGGTGTTGATTTAACTTTTTAGTTAAAATCGTATTTATTGATTCTTTCTAGAGTAAAGACAGGGTGATTGTGATTTACAAAACACTTTAGCTAACAGAGTGTGTGAAAAGGTTCGTCCTAGAAGAACAAATCAGAAGACGGAGAATAATTCTCGAAGAGACAGTGGCAGTTCGTTTCATATGGAAGTCTGCAAGGGAAACCAGGATATAAAGCGAGACGAAGTGGCATTAAGGAGCGCGCAACTGCGCCGAGATCAAGGCACTCGAGCCTTGATTTATGGGCCGGGGGACTCTGGGCAGCTGCTGGTCACGAGCTAATGACTATTTGATCCCAATTCAGAAAGAAATGAAAGAAGGGAGGAAGAAATGATAGACATTTCTGGATAGACAGACATTTCGATTTTTATCTTAAAATTTTGAACTTATATTTCACTTTTGTCGTTGTATAATAGCACAATCCCCAGCGTTGAAAGATTTCCAACGCAAATGGACCCAAATGAACACTGGGTAACTGTTCAATAATAATAATAATAATAATAATAATAATAATATATTTAGACAACGGTATATGAATTTATCTTTAAGGCTATTTGATAATTATACCGTGCGGTTGTAGTGTCGGTAATGAAAAATAAAGTGATTTTCATTTCAATATTCTTTCTACAGACTTAAATGAAAAACTAACCTACGAGATAACGTGTTCCTTGTACGGTAAGTGGAAATGAAAATATGTACAAGCATTCACAGTGCAGCTGGAATCTGGATATTCATTAAATGTTTATATACAAACTCAAACTATGGTTTAAAGGTTCAACTTGTAATTTTAAAATTATATTGGAACAGTTTCAAATGAATAGGTTTTCATGTAATGTTTTATAGATAGGCCATGTCAATTAAATATAGCCCGTCGAGGCTTTGCTTACTTGTAATGCAGAATCTCTGGGCTTCTTGACTATCGTGTTAACAATTATCCATTATCCAGTCAAAAATCCCCGAACAGTCACTATAATGAAAACAATAGAGTAAATAATTAACCAGATTTTTGTTCACAAGTGCTGAGGTTATGAAAAGAAATGCACCCTCGTGGATTTTTAGAACCCCCACACCAACCCACGCCGTCCAGGTCATCTTTAGCTGTCCGTGCGAGAAATTCAGTATTAATGTTTAAAAATGCTGTTAACAATTGGTGAGTGTGAGATGACACCCTACATTTTGTGTTTTTTATCCAGACAATATCTTTTTTTATCAGATTTATTTCTTCTACTTTAAAAAAAATTCATATTGCACCTGACATTTGTCATCAACTGTAACACGCTATAAGGATTTTAGTCTATTTTATAGAACATGGAAACAAAGCAAAATACTACTAGTCCAGAATTTCCCTTTTATTGTAACATCAGTTTGGGGCTATTTTTAACTGTACGTTGTTTTATATGCGTGTGTAATTGTGTAATATTAGGCTATCTGCTATACAAGGTTTTAAAGGGGGATGTGATATTTCTTTTTAAACTTCATTTCATTAGTTGCAGAATTGAGGAGGCTATATGGCTAATGGCTAGAGAAGTGGTTCAATTCCCTGGACCGGCAGGAAAATGTGTGGGTGGGGGGAGTGAAGGTCTTTCCCTTCCCTCTGCATCCCCTTGAGCAAGGCACCTTCCCAGGGCGCTGTATCATAGCTGCCCACTTCTCCGGGTATGTGTCACTCACTGCTTGGATGGGTTAAATGCAGAGGTGAATTTCACGGAGGAACCTTCCCGAGGGATTGATAGAGTAAAAAAAAAAAAAAAAAAAATTGTTCTGCATGCGTTGGCATTTTGTTTCTAGGGAGTCTGGCGTGCACTATGTGCATTCTCACTTAAGCGCAATCCATTACCACATTTAATGTCGAGCAAGGGCACGTCTTTGGCTTATGAAATGGGCCAGGGCACCTTTGTTGTTTGAGCACCTTTCAGCTCGAGTCACTTGGTGATTTGTTTTAGTTCCAACTCCTAGGGCTCCTGAAAGTGCGCATTGCTGCAGTTTTTCCAGCTGAAGTTTTCTCGGGAACCGCTGAATGAGAGCAGCTCAAGCCGTGCTGTGTGCTGATCATCACAAGCGAAAGTAAGAAAGCGAAAAAGGGGGCCAATCCGGCCTTTGTGATTTATGACCACGCAACTTAAATCTCAGTTCAGGGAGAGTTCACACACACGCCAAATTTCTCTGCGGCAGCGGGGGTCTTTATACTTTGTGGATTGGCTTCTTACACTTTCGTGTGAGAGAAACAAAGGGAGGATTTTACTTTTATTTGTTAAACTTTGGCTATTTGGCTTTGGGTATTAGACGGCATAAATATTATTATTATTATTATTATTATTAGTAGTAGTAGTAGTATTGTTGTTGTTATTTTATTTTTTGTATTTGTATAATATACAGTAAGTGTTATAATATGCAATTAATATCAAATATCGTATGTATTGATGCTATTGAAATTGTCCTAAAATTAAATTCAGTCCAGATAATATATTATACATAAATTAAATATTTGTAATTAGACCTGTTAGTTATAATGTTCTGTTGTATATACAACACGGGTTGTCCTATATATAGATTGCATTATAATTTTCGTTTCGCCATCGGTTACTGCCTCCCCCACTCTCCTTTTCTCACTTTCTCTCTAAACTGGTAACCCTCATAAATCAACCGGTGGTATAGCTTAAATGGCGACAGCAGCCATTATTATGAGATGCTTTAGAGAGGTTCAAGTTGTGGTCATATTGTTTTTCAGGTTTACTAGAGGACCTCTATCCATCTTTGTTAGGCGTTTGCGAATGGAGGGGAATGCGGTCGTTATGGCAGCTGTTGAGAGCGGCCAATCAGCTTTGGAGTGAAAAAGGAGAAAAATCTTCCGACTATCAAAGCTAAATCCATATGTTAGACACCTTAAAATTTCTCGCAGATTGCAGATTATAAAGCACAATATCTAGAAAAACAGGCTATAGAAGGAAACAGGTAATGCAAAATAACTACTTTGGCCCAGTTTTTTCTCTGTTCCATATGTTTATGTTGATGTTAATAGTTAGTAGTAATAGTAAAATAGTAGTATTCGCTATTGTTACCCTTAGCCATAAAGTAAGCCACCCTTCTTGATCTCTTTTCGCTGTCAGCCAGGCTTTGAAAGGTAACTGGATTTTACTCCCCTATCGTTTCTCCTTCGACTTTAAGTGCAACCCAGGAGCCTATCGGAGGAGAGGCGTCACGTGAGAACATCAAGCAAATGTTCTTCTTCGATGGTATAAGGCCCCTGTCAGCTAGTGAAATAAGCATTGGGAAACTGCTAGATGAACAATGCGACCTACTGTGATGGTTTGGCCATGTACAGTGGCTACTCCAATCAGTGTGCAAATGGATTGGATTACGAAGCCAATGAGGAGAATTATTTCTTGGCCTTTCATGTGGAAAATGACAACCAACGACCGACCTGTTCCTTGCAGTCCTCCATTGGTTCTGCCACCCTTCACAAATTTGAAGGTTGCTCGCAAAGCAATTTACTCCAGTAGCCAATGATCGACTGTCAACCAATAACCTATTCCAAAACTCAAGCAATGGGCAAAATGTAAAGAACGCAGAACGCAGGGAAACATGGTTCCCTAACATCAGCCACCCGCGAGCAAAATTTCCCCTGGATGAAGCGTCCCTTCAGAACACCAAGCACCAAGACTGTAGGTCTGCATGCACATATGGCCCTGCAAATGTAAAAAAATAAATAAAATGCCCAAAATGTGTTTATCAGCAACGACAAAAACATAAACGTCCATCCATTCGTGGGGAAGCTGGAGACAATCCCAGCATCATCGGGCGACAGGCGGGGTACACCCTGGGCAGGTCGCCAGTCCACCACAGGGCCAACACAGACAAACAGCCACACACGCTCGCATTCACACCTATGGGCAATTTAGAGTAGTCAGTTGACCTAATCTGCATGTCTTTGGACTGTGGGAGGAAACCGGAGTACCCGGAGGAAACCCACGCATTCACGGGGAGAACATGCAAACTCCACACAGAAAGGTACCCTGGGTGACCCGGGGATGAAACCCAGGACCTTCTTGCTGTAAGGCGACAGTGCTAACCACTGCACCAGCATGCCGCCATTTTAAAATATATTTCACATAAAATAATTATTTCAAAGTCAAGAATATATGCACATATTTGTGCATGCACACGGAATTATAAATATGAGTAAGCATATTTAATTAGTAAATATATTAACATATACTAACAATAGGTTTTTTGGGCCAATTTTGAATATTTACATATATTTCAAAAGTACTCATCGAATATATTTCAAATATATTTTTTCATATTTGGGAAGCAATGTTATTGACAAAATGTATGTATGTGAACCTAGGATAATGAGCATTTAAAAAGAGGATGTTTGATGTCTGATGTCCCAGTCAGCTCTGTTACCTGTTACTTTACGTGTTACTGTGAAATTATGTTGAAGTCCTAAAATTATGTCAAAGGACTTCAGTAGAAAAGATAATTTTAAGAATAGAAATAATTATGCAAGACAAGTAAAGCTCCATAGGTTAAATGTCAGGAAGATGTAGAGAATGGAATTAATTTAACACTCAAAATTAATTCACCACTCATCCATCGCTACACCTTTGTAGGAATGAAAAAACAAACAAAAAACACTTGAAAAAGAAAACTAAAATGAAAATAAATGATATGCAACCATCTCTTGCATTTCCTGACTCTATAAAAAAGCAGGACTGTTTAGAAGGCTTTTGTGAGTCTTCATAGCTTCCTGATGTATTAAAGACCGATCTGATGTTCAACACCTCCTCTGGTTTTTGCTGAATTATGTTTACAGTGTTTGAATCTCATGCTTACTATGCTGCTTTATGAACAAATACTTAAACTTATTCAAATCATGAAGCATAGTAAAGACTTTTGCTGCTACTTTCAACTCTCAAGGCCTGAAATGCGCGCAATCAAAGGCAGATTAATTTTAAGTAAATCAGTCGATTCTCAAGCAGAATGTCATTGTTTGTCTCTACAACCAAATAAAGAAAAGGTTTATTCAGCATGATAATGTTCCAGAGCCTGAGGGTAAACAGTCAATGAGTACTTCAGAATCAGGATCCTGACCGCAATCTACCTGTAACACTCTAACATTGAAACATAGAGGTCAAGGAAATATTTCTGAAAGCATCAATTAGACCATGTTATACAGAGGAATTAACCAAAATATCTGCTAATCATTTTCCAGGACAGATGATTGGATACAGCTCAGTGTTCAGCTGAGAAAAATGACCTTATTTTACCTTTAATTCAATCAGTCTATGAGCATAATATGCATATCTCATATATGTATTTTACTGTAGGAAGTAGCCTATACTAGTTAAGCATCTTTGCAAATGAAAATAATCCTGAGTTGCAGTCATGGACCAGTAATGTAAAGCAAATTTGCATGAATAACAAGAAAAAGGGGAGGCACTATGGTGCAGTGGGTATCATTTCTGCCTGACAGCTCCAGGGTCCTGGTTTGATAATGAGCTCAGGTTACTGTTTTATATATTCTCCCCATGTTCATGTGGGTTTTGTCTGAATTTTACACTTTCCTTCCTCCTCCCAAAAAAGCAGAGGCAGTTCTAGGATCTGTGGAGGCCCAGGACAGGAAAATGCATGGGGTCTTCCTGCAATTCTTTGCTCCTTATTGCCATTATGGTACCCAGATCCCACAACAAAGAATCAATACAATGAGCCAACTATAAGATAACTGTCTGAAAGGGTTCTCTATGTGGGATTAGATCAGTCTTCCCTATTAGATAAACCATGGTTACAACGCACAGGCTATAACAGAACACCTTTAGTAAATCATTGGCTTTTATGCTCTGTATATGCTTTAATGAGACCAAAAACAATTTGAACAAAATGTCAAATCCAACCAAACAACCTAGAGCATCAAGAGCTCTAAACCAAGCATTCTAAACCAATCTTATTTTTTCTTTTCTTGCTTCTAGACAGGTAAATTCTCTTCATTTTGAAAAGCATGAAGATGTAAAATGGACTTGCACAAGACCTGCTAGAAATGCTAGACAGATTGGGCCCAGTACTTGATATAGTATTGTACATTACCCTTCAGAGGTTTTGAGGTTTGACCTTTTCATTTGGTGTTGTGCTTCAGGGGGGCCCTCAGAAGCTGGGGACTCAAGCAATTGCTTGTTTTGCCTATCCTTATAGCTATGCCTCTGCCAAAAACATGACGGTAGGTGGATTGGCTTATCTAAATTGACCTGAGTGTGAGTGTGTAACTGTGTACATGGTTCTTCGCAATGAAATGGCATCGCATCAAGGGTGTATTTCTGCCTCACAGCTGGTGTTCTTGGGATAGGCTCTGTATCCGCTGTGGCCCAGACCGTGATAAAGCTACTACTAAAAATTAGTGACTGAGTGTGTGAATTTGTGTGCATGGTGCTTTGTGATAGACTGCCATCCCATCCAAGGTGTATTCCCACCTCATGGCCAGTGTTCTCCAGACAGGATCCACAACCCTGACCAGGATAAAGTGGTTACTGGAGATGCATGAATGAACAGAACATGAATCAGTTTTGTCAGATTGCCAAAACATATTAGCGGCTTTCTTTGTTTTATTAAATGTATCCTTGTAACACAGTAACACAATTAATCACGATGCTATATATGCAACCTTATTAAAAGCTAGTGCTCATAAATTATACACGCTAAGATAAATCATCTTCATACAATAATAAACAGGACATTCTTTTGCAGTCTAGCTCACATTCAATCCCCACGCTTATATTTGCTTGTGAGAGTCCGCGCGTGCGGGAGGATATCCGCCCCTGTAAATCTATTGGTCGCAGATCGGGCGCCTCTATCCAATGCCTCAGCGCGCGAGGCTGCACTTGTAGTGTGGAAGGAAGTTGGCTCGAGGCTTCGTGGCTTCACTCTTCGCAGCGCCACTTGCACTCCGGCATTATGAGCAGAGCTGGCCAGAGCTACGCGCATTTCTGAATTACGTGCCGAGCGATTAGAGATCATGGAGTTGGGAGCCCGCGTCCTCGTCGCCTTTCTCGCCTCCCAGGTAAAGCACATTACTGTGCATGGAATAATCTAGCTTTTCACCGCTCTTCTTCTGGTGGATCTGGACCGTCGTCCTGTGATCTGTGACTCAGATTATCGGTTGCGTTATGCCGTTTATTTTAGACTTCTTTTCAGATTGCCTTTTCGTGCGAGTGCATCTCTTTAACACGTTTTTGTGTCAGGTATGAGTTGTGCAGCAGTAAGACAAGTGGATATACAGGAGTGATTAAGAAGACTGGTTTTTTTTTTTTATAATCTCTTATTATATGAATTTACTTGGTAAATGCATGCGTATTTGATTGTTACTTAGAATGCAGAAGGCTCTTTTGAGCGCGATTGAAACTCAACTCCACTCGCATCTATATTCAGCTCAGCTCCGAAGTTCAGCGTTCCTTTGGCTCCGTTCATTAGGGGTGAACGCTGTGTGCGCGCGCGCGAGTGCCTGTGCGCTGCGCGCAAGAGCGAGCGAGAGAGAGAGAGAGAGAGAGAGAGATTCACGCGGCGTTTCCTTTTAAACGACTGAATTGAGATAAACGAGCTAGAACGAGTTTTGCCTCTTCTCTCACGTTCAGAATGATATAATCTATCATTCGGATATAATCTGGCTCAAAGAAGAAAAAATGTTTATAGTGCCAAACTGCTTCCTTAGTCGACACCTGCTTTCAACCCTAACTGTCTAGTCTATATCGAGATTCTGTTTAAATGATATTGTTGTTTATAATAAAGGATGATTAAGGAAACGGGGCTGGCTGGTGATGTCTGTGTTACGCATGTATGTTTTCTTTTACACTTGTGTTTCCTTATTAGTGTCAGTGCGTGGTGATACCCAACAGGTGCCAATAACTGTTATATTCTAATATTTAATGCGAATATAGGCTGTCTATAGGTTTTAATAGAGAACTGAACTCTTGGAGTACTGTGAATATATTCATAAATGGATTTATAGCTGTTATAAATAGGCTAAGTCAGACGGGAAAAAGAAAACCACGCATTGCCAGATTATTTCTCTGTTTAGAATTGACACCTTTTTGTTTAATATTAGACTGTAGGCTCTGAGCAGAATGCTGGAATAATGAGTACGTCATTCCCTACACAGGCTAGACAGGGAATGAAAGATCTGTTCGGCGCACTATGCAGTGTATTATGCGTCCTAGAGATTTGGGATTTAGCTAATGTCTGTAGAGAGGTCGTGAAGCCTGGGTAAAGCCGTGTCTGTTTTTTCACATAAACTACTAGATGTTGCCCGTATTGCACATGTCCGTGTAATGTGTCTAAGTAAAAGTTTTCCGCGTTGTTAGTAGCGCGTGAGCGGGACGGATTCCCGAGGTGGTCTTCCGCGCTGCGCCGAACTTTTCCCGGAAGTGCAGTGATTTTCCTTCAGGTTGTCGGTCTCGCCTTGCGATTTTGTGTTTCAGTTCTTGGACTGGCATAAGTCTGTCCCAGAGCGATAAGGTTAGGATAGGGGATAACAGTCATTACGATTACGCATTATTTATTGTGTTTTCTGCGTGTCTTGAAGCAACAACAACAAAAAAAACACAGCGCTTTTCAACAAACTAATAGCATAATAAGTTGTTTTTTCTACTCGACCGCGTCCGCTGTGCGATTCCTTGCGTCGTTTTCCCCTTTTCGCTCTGCGTGCATTCGAGTGGAAGCAATCTTATTTATAGGCGCGCAGGTAGGGCGCCAATTCTCTCTTGCGCAGCAGCTGCTGGGATTTTTTTTTCACCCCGACCATAAATCCCTGCGTTCAAAAGCAAACATGGTGCAGCAGAGAAACCACAACCTGCGCGCGCTCTCTCTCTCTGTCTCTGTCTCTGTCTCTCTCTTCTCTGTGTCCCCGTCCCCCCCCCACACACGGACCGATCAGCATCACACCTACAGTATGTCAGTATGTGCACTTTATTCATTATACAGTGAAATGTTTACATGGTGTGGCATGGTGGCACAGCCACTATATCTGATTCTGAACTCTGTGTAGGCATGCTACATGCTACAGGGCCACTCCAAAACAAAAAATAAAATATCAGTAGGTGAATCCATCCATCCTTTATACTGTTTATCTGTCAGGGTTGCGGAGAAGCTGGTACCAATGTCAGCTGACTTTAGGCGAGAAGCAGGGTACACCCTGGACACGTCACTAAACTATCATAAGGCTAACAGAGACGAACAATCATTCACACTCACATTCATATCTGTGGATAATTTAGAATCGCAAGTTCACCATATCTGCATGTTTTTGGACTGTTAGAGAAAACCAGAGAACCCTGGCATAAAAGCCACAGTTGGCTGGCACGTTCGACCCCCAAACTTTTTTGTTGTCAGGGTGACAGCGCTAACCATTCCACCAATACTCCATCCCTGTAGGTGATTTGATTTTTTTAGTATATTGCTCCACTGTGTGTGTGTGTGTGTGTGTGTGTGTGTGTGTGTGTGTGTGTGTGTGGTGCCCAGTTGTGTTCTGATATCCCATCCATGGTGTTTCTCTCTTGCACCCAGTGTTACTGAGATTTGGATCCATCCCAGCCCTGACCAGGATAAAGAGTTATTGAAGATGAAGGAATCAATAGATGGATTGATTGATGGATGAAGCAATGTCTGATAGCTAATGTATACATAACATAGGTCACTTTAAAAGGTCACCATGTCTGGTACTGCAGTCATGTCCAGGGTGTTTTCCCCATTTGCATCCATTGTTCCCCGAAATTTGGGTACCAGAATAAAACACTTACTGAAGAGGAATGAATGAGTGGCAAGATGAAGCAGTGTGTGATAGCTTATATAGAATATCATCCAACACACTGACAAAATCCCACGATGCAGTAGAATATAGTCACAATGGTGTACCATAGGGAACACTGTGCATCCATAATACCCTTTGCTGCTTGTAGAGAAAAGGGAGTCGGGTGCCATTTAGGACACAGGGATGGTCTTACTGAGACCGAGAAAGATAATGGAATAAGGAAAAGGGAAGAAGGTGAAGTATTCATTGATGGTCAAAGAGAGACATACACACTGACCACACACCAGCAAAAAGTTATCCAGAAATGCTATTTTTTATGCTTTTCACAATAAGTAGAGATTTGGGTGAGGGTGCAAGTTGCAGCTAAATTTCCACCCAGGCATGCTTCATCTGTGATGTTATCATAAACAGTAACATGTGTGATGTGTGTTATAGCACCTCCAGATTTAGCTCCACCTGCAGGAGTGTGTAGAACTTGTTAAGCCTAGAGATTTTTTGAGTGCTGTTTTGCTTGAATATATATGACAAAATATAGTGACACATATCAGTGTTTGTTGTTCACATTTGCATGCTTGGATCCGTTCTCGCAAATGCATCCTTTCATACTATCAAAGCAGAAAAATTAGCTGTTTGTTTATACAAGTGGTTCCTTTTTTGCTGCTTCCTGACCTCTAAGTTTGGTTTTTACAGAGCAAAAAAGTTTTAATTACTGTGATAGTTGGTGGTGGAGTGCAGTAAGGTAATGGAAGATTTTCCTCTATAGAGAATTTTCTTTCACAAACTGTGTGTTACATCTCAGTGTCAGCAGGGCAAACTGATTTGTGCACTCGTAGACAAGAAAGACATGATTCAGCTTGGTGAAATTGTCTAATCTGATTTCACTATCAGTATTGCTCTCATGTGGTGCTATATTGTAACTGGCACTATGCATCTGGATAGGAGATCAAGCTTATTCAGTGCAATTATCATATTTTATTTTGCACCAATGCACACTTAAAAAAAAAAAGCTTAACAATCACAATCACAATCTGTTTCTGAATTTACAACTCATTCATTTTCTAAATTACAGCAGGCTATTTTCAACTGTTTTCGAGAATGAACACAACAGGTGAAATACACCTACTAATCAGCTTTGCATTATGCCTAATTTATGATTCATGTTACTGACAATGTAAAGACTGAAAGTGGAGGCTCAGAGCAGGATTGTGCCACATTTGCACAACATTTGAGTCGAAACCCTGTGAGGATAATGAGTATTCAATCATTAGTGCTGCTGAATCTCTGAAAAGCACACTCTTTGCGCAGATCCTCCTTTATGCTGCTCCACTCCAGACAAGGTCACTGCTGGACCCTTTTGATCGTGGTCTTAATTGGAGAACTCCTTCCTTGTTTTGGTGTAGGCACGTGTCTGTGTCCGGGTGGATGTCTTGATTTTAGATGATCTAGATGAACTCTAGAAATAATAATTGAACATTGGGTTGTGTATGTGCTACACCACTCAGGTCACACTCATGACCAGAGAAGAGATATTTCATTAGGCACTCTTTGATGTAGTGGGAATGAACCACAAAAAAGCTTGCATATCAGAGAGGCTGTTTTTTTTTCAGACTTCCATAAAGGCTCTGATGATGAGTGATATTAAAGCAGAGAGCCTTATACGGCTTTTTGGATTTTAAATGTAAATGGTTTGCATCATCACAGTCCTGATGCTATTTTAATAGAAAATAATTATAGAATGTCCCTTTTTCTGCATAAAGGAGGTCTGACTCATCCTTTCTCTATCCTGTCCTCTTTTACTGACAGGGTTCAGTGGTTGGTAGAACAAGTTTAGCTTTTTTAAACTTAATTTCACCAGGTATTGACCTTCTGGTACACCCTTTCAGTCATGCATCTTTTGCAACTCTTTGTTCCTCAAGGGGAAAGTCATATGTCTTTGTGAAACAACTTGTTTTATTTGCTCTGGTTTGTTCTCTCTTTTTTGCACTGTGTTAACTCTGTGAAGGAAAGTGTAGCAGATTTGGAAAGAAGGTTAATTTCAGTAGTGGCATCTGCTCCTCTCCTCGCCGATATCAATTACCTGGAAGGTTGTTCGGTCTAAATCTATTAAGCATAACTATCTGAACGAATGAGTGAGCAAAAGTGGAAAAAGAAATGAAAGCTCATGTTGTGCCCCAAAAGATTAGGAGAGACTTTGAAAGTGTCCTCCATTATCTTGTCTAAGGAGTGCATGCGTTCTGTGTCTGAAATTTGTTCCTTATTCCCCAATGTTTAAAAAAAATTAGAGTCATACAGAGCAAGAAATAGCACTGCCTCATATTCATAATGTCTTGATGTGCCATTCTCTTTCTCTGTCACTCCATCTCTTTCTCATTCCCATCTCTGTTTGCAGAGCTCATCCTGCCGTCAGGAGGATAATTGCCAGGAAATCTGAAAAAACAGATTTGTCTAATCCATTGCTCAAACACAGAGTCTCACACAGCCAGCAAGGCCACATAGAGGCTTCCATCTTTTGTCTCTCCATCAGCCTCTATTTCCATTCGTCTCATATTTTTTCATGAGTTCATTCTCAGTTGTTCGTAGGCTCACTCTCTGTGCAAAACCACTCAATCTTCTTCAGGCACTATTGTAGGGGAGTTGGTAAATATGGATAGCTCTAGGTTTGGCACCGTGATTCTATTCACCATATCCTGATGAGTTCTGGATTTAGGTTCTCTCTCTCTCTCTCTCTCTCTCTTTCTTTTTCTCTGTCAGTGGGAGATCAGTGGAGTTGGGGAAGGGAGTTTCTCACTCGCTGCATTTCAGGTGTTGCTGCATATTTTGCAGTGAGAGTGGCTCTTTCTCCATCACTTTGCGTATATGTATGCATTTGTGATTTAGTAAACCAGCACCTGTGGGGCCAGAGGCAGTGTTGGGATTCCTATCTGCGACAATCAGAGACCAACGCTGTCTCTTTGGCTCTCTCTTTGGAGACTGATTTGGCTGTGAATGGAGAGAAATGTCATGGCGAACAGGGTGCATGTTTATCTCTAGATGCTCATGCTGCATGTTCCCTCAGGTGTTAAAAGCAGGGCAGAGAATACTAATGGGAGGACTGATGGGGTTTGCATAGCAGGCAGAACATCTCCATATATATATATATATATATATATGTGTGTGTGTGTGTGTGTGTGAGAGAGAGAGAGAGAGAGAGAGAGGTTGATTAGTTTGAGAGAGCCTATCACAGCAGCCGGCTGTGCATTGGTCTTCCACTCACACAGACACGCACACACGCATCTTGCGAACATAGCTTCACACTCAACAGATGATAGATTGCGTCCATTTGAAATCCCTCCACGTAAACCTGGAGTGTCTGTTTCACCACTGCCTTACTGGTGCATCAATGTACTTACAGTCTGGAAATCAATTTACAGTCAATTTACAGGGTGGAAACTGAAGCCTCAGTGTAATCCTAGATGCCTTGCTTGCAGGACTGATGCCCGGGTTCAGCATTCATCTGTGTCTAAGTGGTGTCCAGCTCTTCCTCTTTCTCATATCGGCTAAACTGTGTGCAGAGGTCATGTTTGCTCTTGGCTTGGCAACGTAAGTCGATGAGAAACAGGCAGCGACGTGTGTAGCCCACCATTCATTGCTGTGTTTTGTGTTTCATCCCCCTCAATCTTCCTTCTGGTGTCTTTAATTCTTGCTGATCCCTTGGGTTCTGTCTAGGCCAATCGTCCTATCCTGGCTGGATCAGTCACAGTATCTGTCTCTGTCTCCGCACTATCCACTCCCACCACCTAGATGGCGACATAGTGTCGGTGATTCTTATGGGATCAGCAGAAGTGTAAGACAAGGCTAAATGACAATCACTGTGTGATTGTGTGTTCCAATTTGTTTTTGGATACAGAGTGCAGAGTAAAATCATTTTGGCTCTCAAAGGATCAACACCATCGTTTGAGCTCTCTGTGAAAGCTAACAGAGCTCAGTATATCTTAGCTGCCTGGAGAGCGTCTCCCACTCGACTAAGGGAAATAGCTTGGGGGTTTTATCCTGGGTGATGGAAAGGGAGAGTTAGAAGAGTGCCAAAGCTAGGCTCTTGCTTTGTGCTTCAGCTGCATTCCTATAAACACAATCCAGTACTCTGAATTTCTGCATTTGAGTCTCTCTTTCTTTATACAGCTGAATGGAGTATGGCCAACACCCCAATGACTGGCACAGTTTAATTCACTAAATTCAGATGCTTGGCTATTTATCTGGCTAGCAATTCTTGAATTCCTTGAAAATGTATTATCGTGCCCTTGTCACATTTCTTGCCAGCTCTTAGCTTTCAGTAATTTGATGTATGAAGTGGCTTGTAGTGCAGTATTATAATACAATACATTCAGTGAGTGCTGAAGATATTTCTTGTCATTTTTCTAAAACAAAAGACCTTTACTTACAGTCTTCTTTTTAGGACACTCTTGTTTGACAGAAGAATTAACCCTGATCTACATATCGTTCAATGTTGTTCACGGTTACATAACCAGTGTGCAATACTATTGTATTCACTCGTCACTATTACGTTTCCACATATGCAATTTTCCAATCTATATTTCTGTTTTATTTATTTTCTGTTTATATCTCATCTTTAAATTTCCCTTGTGCTGTTATTGCTGAATTGCTGAGTTGACCTGTTTTCTTGCCCAACACCTTATACCAATGACCCTGTTTTAACACAGGCGCATATGACTAATAAACTGCAACATGAAACTTAAACTTGAAAGGAGCGTTCAGTGCTTTGCATATTAATAAAATGATTCAAACTTTCACATACTGTAAACTGGGAAATTTGCACTTAATGGAATAACAAAAGTAAAAGTGATGACCTTGGTATGTTCTCATGGTTCAAAAATGTGACATCAGACCTGACATCAAACACATTAAATACATTTGTATTGAAAATTTATGCTGTGTTCCCGATTGTTCTGCTGATTTGTTGTGTGGCTTTCTATTAGTTATTCTTGCTCTGATGTTATATGGAGACACTTTTAGCGCAGTTACAATGGGGTTTAATAGGGGAAAAAAATCAATGATTTCAAACATAAGCCATAATGGCCAAGTACTTTGTACATATAACAATAAAACATTGAATCCTTTGAATCCTTGAATCCTTGAAGTTTTGCTGTTAGCACATTATAACAAAAGAGCAAGAGCTTCCTTTCTTACTCACTGTATTCCAGTGACGTTCTCTGTACTAATGAGAAATACAAGCTAGAAGTAGTGGAGACAGCAAATGATGGACTCAATGTTTCAGAATGTAATGCAGCTATACGATGCAGTGCTGAGTTGTGCTGAGCTAGTTAGTGATCTACGAGCACAATGGTCAAGTCAAATCAATTGACTTTTATTGGCATTCCAACCATATACAGATGATATGGTGCATGGTGAGACGAGACAACGTTCCTCCAGGACTAATGTGCTACATATAAGACAACAAGGTGTTGAAGGTATTTGGCACAATGGTCTTGACGGTATTTTCATGAAAGTCTGAACTTTGGAAAGTGATTTGTTTGAGTAGAGTGTACAGATGAGGATTCGAAAGAACTGGACAGATTAAAGGACTAAAGCGCTGCTGCTATCAGTGGAATACTGATGTAGAGTAGATGCCTTTACACCTCGATTTGAGTTGATTTGGCGGCTCAGCTTCTTTTACATTCCATCACAGGATTTGTTTTTAACTGAAGGGTGGGAAATAAGCGTTTTCCTAATACATTGTGTAGATTGGGTCTGTGCAGAGGCATTTATGCAATGTTATTATATAAGAGAGCAGAGTTTTGTAAAATGGTGCATTTTGAGCTGCGTCTTCTGTTTTACTGAGCACTAAGCCTATCTTGGTATAAACATCGGGCATGCTTTGAAGCGACATGTACTTTTTCTAAGAAAAGAAGGCGAATCCTCAAAGCTGGAGCAACCTTTTAGGTTGCCTACAAAAAGCCTCCGGCATGATGCTGATGTGGCAGTGACGCTTGCTTGATTAGCGTATTAAAAATCTGCGGGTGTCTTAGTCATTAAGCAGCTTTGCCTGGCTATTTTTGGGGGACGGTTTGGTGGGGTATTGTTGTGGAGGAGGGATGGGTAGGAGTGACTGAGCTGATATGTCTCTGGAGGCAGTTGGAATGTGCGTGTGTACAGCTGGGTGTCAAGTAACTTGGTGTTTGCTCTCAGAAGTTCTGGCTGTGTGCTCAGCAGGCCAGTGAAGGCATGTAGTGTGGTACATCATGCTGCTGGGGGATTTAGGAGAAGTGCTGAGGAGTCAGAGGATAACATTACTGTTCAGAGCTGGGGCAAGCCCAGATACTGATCTGAGGTTCAAGTTCAGGGTATTTTTAGGAAACTTCAGGTTAGAGAGTCTTCCTTGATTGTTCTTCCTTTTTTTAAACCTGTAACTGAGACATTCTTTAATTAAAGGTTTCCTTTATTAATAGTAAGACCAAGAAGCTGCACTGCAGAGGATATTAATAGAGTCTGTGAGGTTCAGGAACCTTCCCTGTAATGAAATCTTATGTTGTCAGTTTTTCAGTTTGGAGCTTATTTAAATAACCTTTTGTGGATTTGTTGGAAGTTTTGCAGTTTGACGCTTATTTAAGCGTTGTACGATCCACACTTGCGGGTGGATTTGTTTGTGCTCTGGATGCAGTCAAATATGCATGCCACTGGATATGATTTTCATTAGGATTTCATGTCTAGCCTGTCACATCCTCTGCACACTCTACACGCTTTGCTGGACACAATTTCCTGCCCCCGTGAAAGCTGATTTTACCTTTATTTCTCTGCTCTGTCCATGACACATGCAGATAGGCATATGTAGAGGCACATATGCATACAGTGTAGGCATAATAACTGAAAAATAAAGCAGCAGAATTTCTAGCCAAATTGTCGGATGTAAGAATTACTTTGAATTCACCCACAACATTCTTTCACTGAATTAGTTCAATTTATAGGAATTTGTGTGAATTTTGTACTACATGCATGTAACTAGATAAGATAGTCGAGTCACATGATAGCTGTGTCTGGTCTAATCAGAAATAAATAAGTTTCTACTTTAGAGATATAAGCATAAAAAACATAAACAAATTATTCACTCCATGTAAATTTCTGATAATAATAAACGAACATGCAAGAAGTCTGCCACACAACCTAAAGATCTATATAGTGGCTATTAAAACCATGATCAATATGTGCTGTCTCATCTTCTTGATCGATGAGATTGGAAAATGCATATTCAAAGATTGGAGGATTTAATTTAAAGGGGTTGGCCGTGAGTCCTAAATTTAGTAAGCACAATTAAACACAACAAAAGCCAGGGAATGCCAATGAAGAAGGTCATTACCACTGCTTCAACTGATGTTACATACTTCTTAATTCCATGTGGACTGTACAGGCAAGTGAATTGCATAAATAAATACAGACACACAACACAAAAAGTGCTCACCCACACTCTGTATAAGCCAGACACTTTGTCAAGGCCAATCACAGTCTGTCTACATGTTATGTGAAATATAAAGGAATACACCCACACAGCACAGACTCCTTTTATTCAGTCTGAGGCAAATGGATTTACTATATGGATTGTCCAACGAAATGACATAATGAACAACTAAAGCCTGCTTATTTTTTGCATTTTTTTGCATTTTTTCCCCTATAGCTCTTATGCGACATTGTTAAGTGATCTAGTTATATGGACTATGCATAAAGTATAAAATCGTCCATGCTATGATAGGAAATTGGATATATGAAATGTATATGCTTATAGGAAATTGATCAACATCAGGGTGGATTGATGTGGCCAAGTGGAGCTATTGTTACCATCGTAAAGTTAACTATTTATTTTAACCACAAATCCTGAACCTTTCTCTTCCTCTAATTACAACAACAATTTGCCAGTGATTATGCTTCATTATTTATTAAAGAATGACACGCAGTACTTTTTAATCAGTTTGTAGTTGCGTTTAATGTTGTGGAACGTATACGAGAGAAGTCAGTTGCTGTTGCCACATATGTTGTAGCAGCTATAAACAGTCATCCACACCTTCATCCACCAATCAGAATCGCGCATTCGGCAGCACCGTCGTATAAGATTGTAGAAACCATGGTTCAGCTCACAAGGTCATGGGGGCCTGAAATGTTTGGCCTAGTTTTTTTTCTTTAAAGTCAATTTGTATTTCCAGGGGTGTGTTAGACAAGCACCAGGAGAATCTGGCTGAGATTCAAGATGTCAAGTTTGATTCCAGCTGATAGCCACTGCAGTAAGGCACTTAACCTCAATGTTCTCCACAGGGACTGTACCTGCAGCTGTTTTTATGTAAATGTCGTTGGCTTCAAGTATCAGAGAAAAAGACAAACTGAAGTTTAATTGTGAATATTTTACAGTGGGGTGGTACATATATATGACATTTGTCATCGTAATAGGCATTGTGACAGATGAATGAGCTTTATTGTGGCTCATCTATTTGAACACCCTTTCTTCCCAGATGCACTCTAAAAAACATTTGTTAGCTGTACTACCGAGTGACAGGCATGGACTGCTCATGGCATTAAATAGGCACTTGTATCCATGTTGCTAAAAACTGGCTATATGGCTATAGGAATAGCCTCAGCTGTTATCCTCTTAGGGTCAAAATGGTCATTATGCCATTTTGCAATATTCACCCTGCATCATTATCTGTATAGTCTTTCTAGAACAATTAGTCAACAGAACAATTATTATATGATATAATTATAAGTATATTATTATAAGTATATTTTGAGAATCTCTAAGCTCCACATTATTTCTTATTTATTTAATAACTACTTTGATTCATTACTGCTATTTAATTTTTTTTATTAAATTTGATCTATTTAATTAATACACCTTGAATAATTTTGAGGTTGCCTGTCTTTAGACTTGCAAGTTACCGTGTTCATAAGCAACATCATTATTCAGTTATTTATCCACACACATTTTTCCTTTACATTGATGGTTTATGAATTCCTGTCATATCTGATAAATTGATTAGACCACGAAGCACTGAAACATTGAAAGGTTCATTTCATAATATATTGATTGAATGCAGTTCTGCCGCCATTCATTAGTCTTTTTTTGCCTTTGAAGTAAAAAAAAAAAAGACCCAGAATATATTCAACCCGAGACTGCTCAGTGATGTTATACGTGCCTGAGAATATCCTAATGCACTTAGTAAGGTAGCCAGCTCAGCTTAAAAGCTGCAATGATTGCCCTTGACACTGTCATTTTAAGAATATTGAGATGTCAGCAAATGCAGTTTGTAGCAGATTTTACCCCGAACAGGTAAGAAAATGGCAATCCGTTGTAAAGCAAGTAAATATTCACAACATAAATAGTATGAAAATATTTTTTGGTTGTCATGTAGCAGAAACAAATTAGTAGTGACGTTATATAGAGACGTTAATAGAGTTAGAGTTGATGGAGACGTTCTGCCTTTATTCTGGATTCATTCTTTTTGAGCACTGTATTTGTGAGGCTGAACTTTCTGTTCCTGCTTTTGACAAGATGCAGAAAACTACTTTCTTCTCTTAATCACGTCTTTACCTAGCCATGTGTACTGTAAGGTGAAGGGTTGCCTGCTTTTGTCTTCTTATACAGCAGTGTTTGATTTTTCGCCTGGTTGCATCTCATCGCTTTTCTCAAGCAGTCAGACCTTCACCCTTTACCATCACCTCTATGAAAGTCGAAGGCCCTTATGGCTATAATCATTCTTTTCACTCTGCTCTGAGTGCCCTCTTTCTTCTCTCTCTCTGTTTTGCCCTTATGATCCACAAATGCCTTAAAGGCAAAAAACTTTTGTCCTTTGTACTGACTGTGGATATAGACTATGTTGAAAGAAAATGTTAAAGAAATGGATATAGAATGACAAAAGAGAAAATAGCAAAGAGAGTGAGAGAGAAGAGGTGTATTTCTGTGCTGTTGATGCCTGGAGGTGATAGCTAGACTGGCGAAGCAGAGGAGGCTGAGTTGTAGTGCTGGAATGGGCAATGACAGCCACATCTCTCAGCCTCAGGTTAATCCTTTATGTCTCTGGTTTCCAGCAGTGGATTCTCCATCCTAAAACCAATAAATACACGCTACAGTGGGATGGATTGATTTTTTTTTGACTGTATTTGAGAAAATGAGAGCTAGAGGGAGTGATCACCCCAAATCACCATCAACTTCTTAACACCATCATAATTAGGTCATTTATAAACCATAGCTGAAGGTGAGCATAAACATATTAGCATTTAAGTACATTACCAAAGAGCAACTCTCAAACTGAATTCATTCTGCCAATTTGAAAACATCACTATATGGAGATTCTGACATTTTGTGCTCAGATGCTGTTCTGACTGTCATACAGTATTTAAATGGATAGATTGATGGATAAAGTAAAACACCTGAAAAAATTGCACTTATTCACACCATCCTGCTTTTATATCTCCATTCCAAAAGTAATTTACTTTGCTATCGACTTCATCAAGTACTTTTCGCTGGCATGGAGATTAGAATATTTCTATGTACTATGTACTGCAGCTGTAGGATCGGTATGATCCTAACATAACAGGTGTTTCTGGGAAAGCATCCAAAACAAGATCAATTCAGCAGTACCGCTCAGTCTGTGAAATCAGCACATGGTCTGTTCATTGATTATCTGTGCTCATCTCCATACCATAAACATATACCAGGTAATATAGTGAGATAATGAAAATTATCAACACTAGTTCTTCTTTCTATTTCAAAGAAAATGTAACTTGTCATTTATGACTTCATATGAAATAGCTTTTTTTCTATCAAATACAGGAAACACCATTGTCATTACAATAGAGTTAAACTACACCAACATAATTTTATTACAGTGCGTGAAATGAAACTTCAATTTAATTTGTAGACATACTGTACATGTATAGTGTTTACAATAGAAATGTTACTTTTTTAAGGTTTTGCTTCTCTGTATGGGAGTGAAAGCATTGGCTCTATTTGTTTTCAAGGGTCAAGAACACAATATGGTCACATACAAGTTGAGATGGGTATTTTGTCTATAAAAACCTGACTTTTTGCTGTTGAGTCAGCCCTAGCTTAATTATACTTAGTGTTATCTTGTGTTTCGCTTTTCATTTTTTTTCCTTACCTTTTTGAAAAGGGGAAAATTCATTAACTGGATAAAGCCTGGTTTAAGCTCTTCCTATCTGTATTCTGAGTCATGTGAAATATTTCCCAAATGCTTTGCTGACTATAGATCATTGTTTTATAATAGAGACAATGTCATGCTACAATAGAGGGACATGGGGAGAACATGTGAAACTGCACACAGACCCAGGCTCAGGATCGAACCAGGAAGCTGGGAGGTGGCAGCGCTATTAGCAACTCATAAGAACATTTTTATTTAACTCACTGTCACCTCATTTAGCACTGCCACCTCACAGCAAGAAGGGTCTGGGTTCAAACATTCTGACCGACTGGGGCCACAATGTTTACATGTTCTCAAGTGTGGGTTTCCTCCAGGTGCTCTGGTTTCCTCCCATAGCCCAAACACATGCAGATGAGGACAACTGGCTACTTTAAATTGCCAAGAAGTGTGAATGGTTTTTTGTCTCTGTGTTAGCCCTGCGACCTCACCTGGGTATATCCTGCTTCTCACCCAAAGTCAGCTGGGATTGGCTCCAGCTTCCCCAAAACCCTTATGGATAAGAGGTATACATAATGGATGGATAGATGTTCCTCAGGTCAGGATAGTAAAACATTTTTGCAATGTATGTAGTACTAGCAGCCAAAGCATTAAGAACAATGATGATTATTAATCCATATAATTAATTGCTTTTATAGTATAATTGGCATTTAAAATGTTCTTTAAATTAATTTTGTTAAAAGTAAATGAGATCATCTCGCATGATTGATGACATGCTATGGGAAATGGACTGTGGGTAGTTGTTTGACATGCCAGTCAATGAAAATATCATACCATACTATGAAAATAAGCATTGTTGGCTAATGATGAAAAGTACAAGACTTTAGCAAAAGTGGAGCGTCTGGCTTGTAAGACTGTGTTATAGGTAAATGGTAAAAAAAAGTGTCATTTTATTACATGCAATTTACAAATGTATTAAAATGTAGAGGGCTATATAACTATAAAAGTGAGGATGTAATGGAATTCAGAGATTTGGCACACAATAGAACTTTCAGCTGTATTATTATCAAAGGGCACTAAGTTCATGGTGTCGGGCAGAGTGAGTGTGAGACAGCAGGGTAAGGTAGACTCTTTGGGTAGGTGAGCCAAGGCCTCAGGGTTGAGTGTCCCTTTAGTGGACTTATAAACCTTGTCTCAGAGTAATATGGGATCTGTGAGTGGCTCTTCCCTAAGTGATCAAGAGCAAGTGCTTGGATTAAGGATAGAGCCAGGCCACTTGAGATCCATCCAGTTACTCAGAATGGAAAGTATAAGAGCACGGGAATCAGGGCTATTTAAGCAGAGTGTAACAGAGGACTGCCTCCTAGGAAAGGCGTTGCCATGCTTGTTGAATTCATCCCAATTCAACAAAGGGATCAAACATGGAGGGTAGAGAAGGGTTTGAGTAAATTTCAGGTGTGTTGAAGTTGGTAGTTCCTTGCTCATTCAGCCACAAGGGCTTTAGTGAGGTCAGGATGTGATGTTGGGAGAGGAGACTTGGGCTGCAGTCAGTGTTCCAGTTCATTGCAAAGGTGTCAGTTGTGTTGAGGTCAGGGCTCTGTGCAGGACACTCAAGGTCATCTACATCTACCTTGTTTATACCATTTCTTCATGGACCTTGCTTTGTGTACAGAGCCATTGTCGTGCTGGAACAGTTTTGGGCGCCTTAGTTCCAGTATAGGGAAATTGTAATGCTACAGTATAAAAGACATCCAAAACAATTGTGAGCTTCCAACTTTGTGGCACCAGTTAGGGAGAAGGAACACATATGGGTGTGATGGCCAAATGTCCACAAACCTTTGCCCATATAGTGTATGTGTATATCATTCATTAGGGCATTTACACAAGGATTGTGGTGTTCTTGAAAATCCAGTTTTCTTTGAAAAATGTTCGTATCTTATGGGAGTATCTGGGTTTGTGGATATTTGTATAAGGAGACTCGTGAACCTCAGTTGAACCTCACTGGTGTGAGTTACTGCAAAGCTATAAATGGATTGCATTATCAAGTTTACATTACCTATTTATTTTAATTGTACACAAACTTAATGAAAATTTTCTGAAACTCAGTTGTATCATATTACTTACCTGAATAAAAGGAAGACAAATAAGACTACTTAATCAGTTAAGACAAATGTACTGCCACCAATTAAAAGGAGGAAGAGTTGGTCTGTACCTCTGGGAGCTGATGTGCTGCAATGGCTGAGGTGCATTATGAGAAGATTTTGCACACTATGTCCATTTATTAGCCACTTCATTGTTTTCAGCTGTCTGTAAGCTTTGCCTTTTTGGGGTTTTGTGGGTGTCAATAAATGTAAATCAGCTGTACTAAGAAAGTGCTTGTTAATTCAAAGGTGATTTGCATTTATCAAAATGTGCATGAAGCAAATCAGTGTTACTGACTCTCACTTTGGTGAAAAGTTTTTGGTTTGGTTTGGCCTATGAAATCATTTAAACACAACTTTAATAAAAGATTTAGAAAAGTGGTCCGAAATTTGTTACTTGCTGCTCCAGTGGGATCCTTGGCAGACAAGTGAATTTGATTCCTCTTTTTGTCCATAAATAGGAATAGAAATCATGGAATATCTAAAAGAAAATGTCTGGTTATTTATTTGTCAAACTGCTACATTTAAAATTGTACTTTATGGTAACATTATTTATAGGTCATGCCTTGGATGCCTTTTTTATTTTCTTATTTACTTTTTATTTATATGCCTACATATACAGTGCACACATACATACGCACACACACACACACACACGCACATACAAATGCACTCATTTTCCTTTCCGAGAGTGCCAGCTGATCCTCATCACCTTCTTGCGACATCCTCTTTTGAAAATTCTGCAGGTGGACAGTGCCATATATGACACGGATGCTTTTTAAGTGTGTTAATCCTAAATTTAACCTTAGGCTGTGCATCTACTCAATTTCACACTTGTTGCTTGGAAGAATGTCCTAATTCAATTTATTCTTCTTACAAAAGCACAGACATTTACCTCTCAGGGTCAAGTATATCCAGTAGCACTAACCCAGGCATGTCAGATTCAGTCAAAGACACATGCAAGTTTTTTCCCATTAGTGGTTGCTTATACTGGAATAGAGTATGTAAATCAATCTCAAGGGCAACAGACCCATTAGGATAATCCCTGCAAATAAAACTGCTTTGCTATCTTCCCACCCATCTTTAGCCTTCCACAGGATCATCTCTTTTCTGAAAGCCAATGTCAGCCACAAGATTCTTAATCCTTCTGGATGGTCCTTCAGTATTCCCTTCAGTCCAGATGAGCCCTAGCTTAGCATGGTAATGAGAGCTTCACCCTCTGCAAACTGATGAACAGTTTCAACCTATGACAGAATAAAAAAGAGTGCGGCTTCTTTTACTACAGCTAATTCAGAAAGACAGTCAGCCAGTCTCAGCTGTAAGGAATATAGAGATACATATAATGAATGAAGTCTTTGAGTAAATGTGTACCACTGAAAGTATAGTTGAGTTTGCACTCTTGATTGATAATTGTATCATGAGATGGTGAGTGCCAGTGGTTCTAAAAGCTGAATCTCCAAACAGACAAAGGCCATGTAAGAATGGCCCACTGACATTTAGTCGGCTAAGTGAATCGGACTCAAGGACTTGGCAGTTATTTGGTGCAGCAATGGGCATGCTTTATCCACAGTTCTCTCTATAGCCAGCTTTACACTGTATGATTTTTAGCCACATTTTGCTGTTGAAGATAAAAATTGCACATACAGAATTTGTTAGTGAGTTGATAACTGTGGCCAGTTTAGTATTCGTGCTTCATGCATGTCATTGTAGTCATAAACATCCAATGACAAAATACAGGCAGTATCAGACATTTTTTATTAAAACGATGCTACAATGCTCATTTTAAAGACACCAATGTGAGCATTATATGATGCAAAACTCTTGAGACAGCTACAAATATGCTAATAGCAATAGTAAAATGGAAAAACGTAAGCAGTTTGCTGAACTATGGCAGCAGGAAGAAGTCGCATTTGGTGCACTTTTGTAACCAGCCATGAGCGACTCCTGTTTCTTCCTCTTGTTCCTTTTTTTATTCTTATGTTTTCAATAAGGATAACGTTAGCACTATTATACCAAGGCTATTTTCTGTTTATGCAACGCACATTTTCTGCATGAGCATGATGTTGTAGGCATAACATAGTAATATCTTTAATCATATGGATTAAATTGTATGGGATTTTTTTTTTATCATGTAGTACAATGTGACAAGTATTGGTCCTAAATCGCACAGACTAAAACCGGCTTAAGTTCAAAACCCTGACAGATCCTTTCACAGTTTCAACTTCATCAGCAAAACTTCTCACCGTCTCTTCAAGCACCTCTTACTAATTTGCTGACAGTTGTCATGATTGAACCACTCTAGTTTACATCAGCCTTGTTTGCGGTTTAAATACAGTGGTTGCCATGTAGTGTAACTCAGTGGTTAAATTTCTTTACTAGAGATTGGAAGGTTGTCAGACGTGACAAAGATATTCATTTTCAGTGAGAATGTGCAATTCAATTTAAGCAACTTAAGGCATATGAGAAGAGATGCAGTACAACGGCTGCTGTAGTATGCTTCTTATTCCCCCCTACTGAGAAACATTATCCATGTTTTTATCCAGCGATGTCATGCAACTATGGGCTTGAAGTATTTCATGTACCCACTTTCAACATAGCTGGTATTTTTACAGTAAATTGCTCTTCTTTTTGGCTCATTCTGACTCTAGTAGACCATTTTGCATTGTACAAATCAAATATAATTTATACACATGCAGTATTACTCTGCAATTTCTTTTTTTTGCAGGAAGCAATTTACTTTGTAGATAAATTGCTGTTTATGTATACATTCTGTGTCTAGCTATGCATTCATGCCTCATTATTTCATTAGCTTGTGGCTACTAGAGAAATCATGGCAACTAGCAGTAACTCCTAACAAGAACACCTGTGTCATTCAAAGTGAAAAATTGCTGCTGGTAGCAATGCTAGGTTTACTCCAGGGTGTATCCTGCCTCACTTTTTAGTCACTTTGGCTAAAAGCCAAATGGAAAAAAAAACTTATATAAGTTGACTGTTACATAGCTCTGTAGAAGCATTTGTTTTGTGTGCTTTTGGTGACTTAATATTAAAGATGAACCAGATTGATCATCAGGAAGTAATAATTCACACCTCAATATTTGTGACAAATGTGCTAAGACAATTAACTTCTTTATTTACCACAGCTTGCACTTGCAGCAGTAATTGTCCAACCACTCCTTCATATGAATAGAAGTTTTTTCCTAACATTCCTCTCCGATGATATTCCATACAGACTGTGGATCTTTCTGGAGGTTTATAGGGCTGGTTATGCAACATTTTCAAATGTTTTGATTGAACTCCTCTCAGAGCAACTCAATTGGGTCAAGATACGGTGACTAGACAGGCCATATTATTACAGACACGACTTCTTTTTTTTATTCTCTCTTGCACAACTTTAAGGTGTAAATAGTTATTGAAAATCAAACATTACATTTTGCAAAATGACAAGAAAATGCAAGGTCATTAATTTTTTAAATATTAGCTATCATCAGCTATCCTCAGACAAATAATGCTTGGATTCCACTAAGACTACCGTCCAGGGTTTGTAGGAAATGCTGCACTCGTGATGTACCAGCATGTTTTACGGCCAGTTTCCTCCTACCTCCCAAAAACATGCCCGTTGGTGAATTGACTACTCTAAATTGCAAAATGTCTGCACAAACTGCCTTGTGATGGTCTGGCATTCTATCTAGAGTGTATTGCCGCCTCCTCCGCTGTTCCAGAAGAGGCCCTGGACCTTATGCAGCCCTGACCAGGAAGAAGTGGTTGCTGTAGATGAATGAGATGCATGTACTGCTTTCTTGGGCACTGGCATTACATGAATAAACTTCACTTTCCTGGTTGTGTGAGGGTCAGAGAGCAAACTCACCTTCCTTCAGGTGCTTAACTGACATTTTCAATGTTTATGCCTTCAACCTTGGCGCCTCATTCAAAATACTGCCCAGGCGGTGAAATCCTTAGGCGGGCAACTACATGCTTACGGGCACTGGGCTGTTGTCAGGGTTAACCAGCAGCCTTGTGTGCTGAAAGCACCTGGAGGCCCGTAGCCCGTGCTGACATTTCCTGGTGGAGCTCGTGCCAGGATGCATGTCATTGCCTTTTGATGCTTCCTCCTCTTGTTTTGTCTGGGTGTCTGCGCAGGAGAGACAGCTTGGCAGGGGCATGGCGACAGGCTCATAAAGGAGAAGGCTTCTCTGTTGGCCCACATCTCTGCTGCATGACCGCTGGGAAAGAATGACCCCTCTCCCAATAGACACTGGGTCTGTTTGTGTGAGTTTATCAGTCAGGTGCAGTGAGCACCGCCTGTTCTGCATCTCCCATAGCCAGCTGTGGATTTGAGTTTGTATGTGTGTTTACCAGCCTGTGCTCTCTGATCAGCCCTCCCAGTGGTCTGTAGAGACCGTCACCAGTCCCTCACCTGTCTGTGCTCCATCAGAAGCCTTACTTGTTCTCCATCCATTGCATCATACACTGGAGCAGGCCAGAGGAGCTCAGTTCTCTGTCAGAGATCTTATATCAGGGGGCTGTAATCCCATTTACATGGAAAAACATGAACATGGAGTTACAACTCAGTAATGTCATCCTAGAACTACTAAAAAATAATTGACTGCCATCATACCATGTGGAGTCACACTGTGCCGTATAAGACAAATTAATAAAATGAGACTGCATAATAAACAGACACTAACCTATGATAACCGACATGCAGTTTGCCATATGGGGAAACTGGCAGCATTTCAGTTGTTGTTTCGGTAGCAGCACTACACAGATCATTTGCAACTACACAGTGGTATAGATTTAACCGAGTCGCATTTCCAATCCAACCTCTGCTCTTCTCCTGATGAGGCAACATAAATGCCTGTGGGGAGGCTTGCTCCCTGACTCCATGAATATTAGAGTGCTCCAGGAAGCAGGATGTTAGGAGAAGCAGGGCTCATTATTGCATCAAGGTTAGAAGATTCACAAAGAAGGTGCCCGAGTGCTTTTCCTCTTGTAATTCTTATGCTTGAGTTCAATTACCCACCTAAATTTATTTTTTTGCATGGATTAGCTTTCTATAGCAGGCAGTAGCTCATCACACGTTGCTGATTATACGCCTTGGAAATGTGAGATATGGGGCGTCACCGGGGTGATGACTAACCAGTATATATATGTGTGTATGTGTGTGTGTGTGTGTGTGTGTGTGTGTGTGAGAGAGAGATAGAGAGAGAGAGAGAGAGAGAGAGAGAGAGAGAAAGAGATGATGGATTTTTCACTTTCATTTCCTTATGCTCATGGGCATTACATTTTGGGAGGGCGGTTATAAGGTTCATTCTTAACCACTGGTTTAAATGAAGGTGAGCCTACAGACCAGCTCCACATTTAAATGCATGAAAGAACAGAATGGATTCATGGATTACACTTTAACATGAGGAGCTGTGACATTTGACCCAGCAGAAAACTTGAAATATGTATTTCTTGATGAATTTCCTAAGCTACCACCCAATTTATGTCATATCATCACAGTCCATATGACATATAATATTATGAACCTATAAGCCTTGCGATTTGTGGATGTGTGAATTGACTGATCTGTTAATTAATGTTGTGTAAAATACTGACAAATTATACTTAAATGAAAGTATAGATAGTGTGTAAAAATCTTACTCATCTAGACTTGCTGCCTAGATATTTTATGTTAGCTACTGGAGCTAATGCTAAGCTAACCTGGAATTAGCAAAGAATACAGAATGAAGTCGGTGAAACATCTCAAAAATCTCAAAATTCTTATACACTCTGCACAGTATAAGAACAGTACAGCATAATTGGCATAATTGTTGAATTGGGATAAGTATTGATGTGTTATTGATTAATTTGATTACATGCTTTAACATAAAATGTGAATAAAATACATAGGAGGACATTTTATTGACGTATAACATGCAATCATTGACTAGAAGTAGATGACTGAGATTGAGAGAAGAAGATTGAGAGAAGAAGATAACTCAAAACAATACTTAATTATAATAACAAGTACATTTAGTCAAATATTTTCCACCCCTGAAGATCAAAGCGATCACGTGTCATTACAGTCATATATGCAGAATGCCTGTGACTAAGAGCTACAGTATGTTTTATATCCAGCTAACAAATCGTGCACCCTGTTGATACTGAGCATGAATATGAAACATTGGTTTGTGTACTCTGCCTGTGATGTGTGATGAGGCATCATTGGGCAGCAGTAGGCTGTGAAATTGAGTTAGGATGGGTTGGTTACAGGGGGATGGCATTGAGACTGGAGGTTAGGTTTTTGGAATCTGTGGGTTGAAGGATTGGGCCTGTAGAAAATGTCATTATATCCGTCTGCCTTTCACCTGCAGTCTTCATCCGGTCGCCCTGCCCCTGGGCTCAGCAGCTGCCTTCTGAGTGACACATTGATTATTCCTGTTAAATCACCTTTTATAGCTGCTTGTAAAGCCAGGGATATGGGTTTGGGTTAGTCCATCAGGAGGAGCTTTAGAGCCTCACAAACTACAAAAATGGCAAGGCAGTATAAGCTGTATGATGGGATGAATTAGAAAAAGAATAAGGCCCAAAACTACGCCATCAAGGATTAAAATGTACTTGTTGTCCCTTATGCCTTCTGTCCCTTCTGTACAAAGCACGAACAGCTGTGTGAGAGGCTAGCATTAGCTTTGAGATGTTGGTGGCTTGCGTGAGATTTTTGTGCTGGTATTCTGAACATAGTGACGAGGAAGTCATGCATGTTAGCTGCTCTTTGAATCAACAATGCTGTTCACAGCTGCATATCACAAATCGATGAATGGTGAGTCTTGTTTTTCCCCCCATAATGCCTCAGGATAGAGGCTGGACAGGGTCATTTCTGTGATGCAGATGTCAAATGTTCACAGCATTCACTTGTTTTTTGTGGCAAAGAAAAGTACGGAAAATACTTTCACAAAAATAGTGACATGTAATGAGATACAAAATAGAGAGTAAATATGAATTGCTTCAGACAGCTATGTTGCTCTTTTTATCACTGTGCATCTATAATAGGATGGAATGGTATCAGTATTTCTGCTTCTTATGGGAAATGTGTGAAAATTGCCCTGTTTGGACAGGATTAAATATTCTTGGGTATCTTGGGTAATTCCATCATTTGCAGATGCTACTCTGTGAAATTTTCTTCTGTCCATTCTCTGCTGAGAAAATTACAAACCAAATGATCTACTATTTTTGAGCAACTCTGAAGTGGCTTGGAAATTTTAGTCCCGTATGGATGAAAACCTCTGTGATTTTGTAGACAGGTGTTGACTCTGTTAGAAAAAGATTTTTTTCCTGTTGCTTCTCATCATATTTAATAATCTAGCATGGCTATCCCAATTTTATGTGGAAAAGTGTGATTCTGTCAGTTGGTAGGTGCTATTATAATGACAGTCACAGATATAAAGCTTATTTTTCTTTATACTATATACCCATCAGCCATAACATTAAAAGTATGGACAGGTTAAATGAACAACATTGATGACCTTATTACAAGGCATCTGTCAAGGGGTGGAATATATCAAGCAGCAAGTGAACAATCTGTTCTCAAAGTTGATGTGTTGGAAACAGGAAACATGGGCAATTGTAAGGATCTGAGTGACTTTGACAAGGGCCAAGATGACTAGTCAGAGCATCCCCAAAATGCCAGGTCTTGTGGGATGTTCCTAGAATGCAGTGGTTAGTATCTACCAAAAGTGGTCCCAGGATGCCAACCAGTGAACCAGAGACAGGGTCATGATCACCCATGGCTTACTGATGCTTATATATCATGTGGACGGCCGGGTGCATGTACGTCACTTACCTGGGATTGAGATGGCCACGGGATACTTGATGGGAAGAAGGCAAGCCGATGGAGGCCATGTGATGCTCTGGGCAATGTTCTGCTGGAAAATTTGGGTCCTGGCATTCATGTGGATGTTACTTTGACATATACTACCTACCTAAACATTGATGCAGACCAAATACACTCCTTCATGGCAATGTTTTTACCTAATGGCAGTGGTCTCTTACATCAGGATAATGTGCCCTGCTACAAGAGTTCAAGGTGTTGCATTGGCATCCTGATTTCCCAGATCTCAATTCGATCAAACAACTGTATGATGTGCTGGATAAACAAGTCCAATACATGGAGGTCCCACCTTGCAACTTACAGGACTTAAAGGATCTGCTGCTAACATCTGAGTGCCAGATACAGCAGTACACCATCAGAGGTCTTGTGGAGTCCATGCCTCAACAGGTAAGAGCTGATGGAGGCTCAAGGGGGACTTACACAATATTACACAGGTGGTTTTAACGCTATGGCTGATGTGTGTATACTCAATTCAATTCAATTCAATTCAATTCAATTCAATTTTATTTGTATAGTGCCTTTAACAACAGACATTGTCACAAAGCAGCTTCACAAAAGTATATAAATTCTGAATATAAACTTATGAATCTATA
>JAQQZR010000037.1:8629180-8642720 GCA_030068235.1 Notoglanidium macrostoma | reverse complement strand
ATTTAGAGTAGCCAGTTGACCTAATCTGCATGTCTTTGGACTGTGGGAGGAAACCGGAGCACCCGGAGGAAACCCAATATATATATATATATACATATATATAAAACATTTAATCAGCAATACTATAGAGCTTTTTCTTAACTAGGCTTAATTAACAGTTCACTAATTACAACAATAATGACATTTAACAAATTCAAAATAAAGGCAAAATAAATATACGCTGCCTGTTTCACTCACTGAAACTCTCCGATGCTAAATTCATTTTGCTTGCTGTGTGGGTGCGCGAGGTGAGCTATTTTTGAAAGGTGAAGATTTGCAGTTGACTCTTAGTTTTCAATGCCTGAGATTAGTGAATGGAATCTTTTTGGAATCTATGTTGAGGTGAACCGAAAACAGGTTGGAGACTTGAAGACTTGACACACAAAACATAGATACAGTATATTATGTATGCTAACAATATACAATCATTTATCAGTGCTACTAGGTCAGAAAAACAGGCTAGTTTTACTAGTTTTACAATATCATTGAATAAAATAGCTTTGCTACTTGCTGCCTAAGATTACGTAACAAAGGTGTTATGGACAATTCAAGCAAGATCATCATGCTTCCACTGTTCCTCACATTCCCATGAATGATAATATTACTCACATTAAAACACAAGTTATGTGATGAGGCCGGCAGGGTAGTGTACTGTAAATAGTTTACAATCCATAGAGAAAGTCCTACTATGTTTCTTCTCCACCATTTCACTCAAATGTGTTTTTATGAAGTGATGTAGCATGCTCCAACAATGTGCTTTATAAAACAGTTCAACTAATAATAACATTAATTGGCAATTATTTTTATGATTGATTTTTATTGATTTTGTTGTTTAGTTGTTGCCCTTATGCATTTAATGTAAACCTGCTTAATAATCCCCTTTATTATTAAATGTATCATAATCTTTTTTCTGTACGTTTTATAGAATACAGTTACCTTTTTTGTATCCTAATCATGTAATGCCGTTCCATGTATTCCGTTTTACTCCCCACGCCTGCTGCTGGATTGGAAAAATGTATTGTATACAAAATGTATTATCATTCAGAGGGGTGGAAAAATGACTAAAGTGAAAGTATGGGTATTCTGTAAAAATGTTGGCAGCAGATTGTCAAAATTATACTTGAGTGAAACCTAAAAATTGTTCAAACTTAATTGTACTTAAGTATTTATAAGCAAAACAACAACAATAAATTGAGATGTTAAAAAAAATACTGATGAGATAAGTCAATTATAATGTGTTGAAGCAGTGTATCTCATGCCAGCATTTATTGTCGTGCCAGCGTGTTGATGCCTGTGTTATCCAGAACAGTTTGTCTGTTACATTCTGCTGAACCATAAATTATAATAAAAATACTCAGTTTCATAATATGCTGCAGTGATACAAAAGCAAGTGCCATTAAAAGTTTAGCTGTTGTTTCTAAGCCTAGTGGTTTTTTAGTCGGCTCGGTGAGCAGCACAACCTAGAAGCCAAGGTAGTGCATATGGACAAAGATTCATTTTGTCTTTTAGCAGCTGCGGCTCCATTTCTGCCCTAACTGTGTGGCGCTGTGGTCCATCTGCTGTCGCTGATGGTTTTGGCGTTAGTGTTAGTGCTGGGGCTTGGTGTCTCTGAGCCTGGCATTTGCTAATTCACACTGATCTGAGGATACAGCAGATTTGGAACATGGCATGAGCGTTGACTTACTTCCTCCCTTGGGCATCCTTTTTGACTGACAGTGATGGGAGTGCTGATAGACTGAACTGTGATATGCTGTAGTGTACTGGGAATCATTTTGGGACGAAGGGAACTCTGTGTTGAACAGATGTTTGATACAGTCTAATACTTTTAGACAGTATATGTTCGTTGCGCTGCTTTCTCATTGTGTTACATCATAAGATTTTATAGACGTGAATCCCCAGCTGAAGTATGAAAAGACACATGCTTTGTTCCTCCTAGCAACATGTTTTGCTCACTGTAAGACTGCATTTAAGAAGTTACGAGTATCTCACTTGACATATAGACTTTACATCGTTTAACTGAGCAAAACACACCTGTAACTTGATGGCTCATGTAAGCTAGGAGCGATATCCATTCTGAAATCATGTGGAGAGTTAATATCTTTAAGGCTTTTATCTGCATTCTCCTCTCCTCTCCAGACTACCTATTTACTGCTCTTACTTTCGAATGGACTGAACAGTTGTATTTATGTAGTAGTTTGGTGAATTAGCCTATATACATTCTGTACATATCCTGTAAATAACCATTATTTACCATTATCTAGAGTTTCACATTCTTCTCAGCTTCTGGAAGTGATGCTAGCCTAACATGACATTAGCAAAGAAAAGAAGCTAACTTATTTAAATATAGCCAGTTAGCATATATAAAATTAGGAAATTAGTGAATCTTCAGAGCATTTGCTTAATCTATCATATAGAAACATTTTACTGAGGTAGATCCACGAGTGATCATTCTCAGTTTTGACAGTGCAGTCTTGTGGCTAATCCATTTTCAAATGCACACAGATAGCTATAGCGCTAACTTCCTTGCGTTGCAAGAGAAGGTTACAGCAAATGACAAATTGATGAGATTCTTCATCATTGTTTTTCCATACTGATAAACTGGATTACACCCTTTAAACTTCCCTGTAAATAAAAGTCTGAAGGCCTTTATAAATGTATGTCCATATGATTCAGTCTATAGGCTCTATACAATTTCACCTTGTTTTTCTGACAGCTTTACATGGTGTACGTGCGTCCAGAAATCGCACGGCACTTTTTTTTTTTTTTTTTACCTTTCACGCTATTATGTTCATATGATTCGGTTTATGTTGTCTGTACATGTTAGAGAAATTTGCCATACATTTCTGACAGCTTTACATGCTTTCAGAAATTGCAAAGCAATCAAAACTGATTTTTTTTTTACCTACATGCTGTTATTCCTGCCACCTGTGACTCCTCACAGCACCACTGTAAATCAAGCTTGGAATCTTGCATTACATTCATTTTAAGATCAATATACTTTCTTTAAAATGAGAGTAACTTGTGCAGAAGTCCTCCCTGACACTCTGTGATGTCTTTCTTCACCACGAAGCAGTTTTAACTGTGTTCTGTTTGTTTACTGTTCGAAGAAGGAATCCTTTTGGCAAATAGGCTGCTTGGTGAAACATTAGAAATGAACAACACAGAACGTAAAAAAGGCAAGGAAAATTTCTTTATCATTGTAAGCTATAGAATTTCGCAGTCAATTGTACTGAGAGGTGGAATGAAGTACAGGTTATTGTGCCTTGGCCAACAATGAAAGTCTATCATTTGGCCAAATAACTGCAACCCTAGGAAGCGCAGAGCAGAATCCTACAGGTAAGTGCCATTCCAGTGAAATCCAATGTTGTATATTCTGAGAGAAAGAATAGAAGAAATGTGTATTTAGAGAGAAAAATAGAAGTGACTACACCTTGAAATTCTTCATACTCATATGCTTTGCTACATAATATGAATTTATCTGTGTCTGTGTGTTGTTTTTTTATATCCTTGTAGGGACCAAATGTCGGGATAGGAAAATGAATATCTGCCGGGATATTTTTGTCAATGTTTTTCCTCTTCTACAAAATTTGAAGATTTTATTTAAGAAACCTACCAGAGCATAAAGGTTGTCATTTGGTCTCTATGATTAACGCTAGGGTTAGATTTAGGTGTGGCAAAGCATTAATTAGTTGCATTGATAATTATGCTGATAGAAGATCCTGAAAATTTGTGTGTGTGTGTGTGTGTGTGCACAAGTGTGTATTTAGTGTATTTTGTAACATTTACTACAGGTAATCTATGGGCTTAGATGAGTGCTTAGGGGCACAACATCAGTAAGGAGCCATAGCACTGTCACCTGTGTGGATTAATGGGGTCCCAAGTTAAAGAGACTTTTTTGTGATTGTGATCTAGGTACTTAGAACCAGTAGTGCCACACTGAACCCATTTCTCTCTCACATTCTTGCTCTCCCTAGCCTGGATCTCTCCAGGGCCTTGTCATTGTGCTGAATAATTTTACCCTGTTTAATTTAATTTCCCTTGTTTAACTGTGTTGAGATGGAATATTTAAATGCATGGTTATATGTAATTTCTACCCATTTTGAGCATTGTGTGCATTGTGGCGCATAATGGCTCAGCTGTCAGTCTGAGAGGTGGCCCCACACCTTTCCTTCCCTTCCAGGAGTTTGACAAATGGCCCTCAGGTGGAGATATGACAGCTCTCTAAACCACTCACTCTCTCCCTGAAACAATATGACGGCAGGTTTATTTTGTTAAAACCCTCCTTCTTGTGCATTTCCCTTCTTGGCACACTAAAGTTCATGTGATTGGCATATTTTAGCAAATTGGAAAACATTGGATTGGGTATCTGAAATTAGATGCAGCTGCTTCTTTTATAAATTAAGCCCATATCTATGCAAATATGTAGAATTGGATAAATGAAGGGATCTTTTGTGTAGTTCTCAGTTCTTGTCATTTTGGTTACAATGTTTTAATGAATTGGGTGGTGGTGTAGTGATTCTCATTGTTGCCTGGGTTTGATCCCTGGCTTGACCAGGGTGCCTTTTTGTGTGGAGTTTGCATGTACTCCCTGTGCATATGTGGGTTTCCTCTGGGTAATCTGGTTTCTTATCACAGTCCAAAGACGTGTGGATTAGGTTGATTGGCTACTTTAAATTGCCCTTTAAATTGTGAATGGTTGTTCGTCTCTGTGTTGGCCTGCGATGGATTAGCGAATCTTGACCCAAGTAGGCTGGGATTGGCTCCAGTTTCCCCGCAACCTGCAATGGATAAAGCGGTATGGAAAATAAATGAGTGAGTGAGTGAGAACATTTTTATGAATTATACAAAGTAATCCTATAAAATCCTCACATTTAGGTTTATTTCCTGCTGAGCATTACTAAGTTAAGGTAAACATCCCTTTTGTAGCGCTTTCTATTATTGACATATTATTATTCATCCTGTCAGTATAATGGTATGTTTGTCTTATACTGTGATTGTAGTTTGAAGAGCTTTCTCTAAAGTACTCCTTTCAGGCCTTTTTTCTCTCCACCCCCTTCTTTTTCAATTTTTGCAGAAGGGCTCTTGTAAATTCTTGCTGTGTGTTTTTTTTCTGCATCTATCATGTCTCATCTAGTAGTTCAAGAGATCACTTTGGAAATGATTTGCATTATCAACACACTCCCATTTCTTTTTAATATAGACTCAGTACACAATGCACTTGGGAACACTTAAGGTGGAAATAGAGGGCAGTGCTTGTTTTATATTTCCACAAGGTTCACACCATTTTGAGTGTTTTCCTCACAGCCCTTAGTCACTGTGAGAAAATGTGCCTTGATTCATCTTGCCAGCCTCAGGATCTCAATAAACATTGAGAATATGAGTTATTTTAAAATATATATCTCTGAGCAAGATTACCCAAAAAAATGGGCAAAGTGTCTATTTCACTCTACCTCTGACATTTTGAGATGAAACTAAAAATGACATTTAAAGAACAGGAATCTAAAAAATTACAATAAAAACCCACTTGTGTTCTTTATAGTGAATATTAATTAGTTTGGTTCAACTTAAGAAAATGCATGGAGTGGTGATCAGTGGGGCCCAAGCACCTTAGCATTCATAAAATTTGGAAGACACTATCAATGGCCATTATTCAAAATGTCTAATTCATTTAGAAGGACCATTTAACTTACTTGGATTTCGAAAAGGAAAAAAATCCCATATCTGCAAAATCATGCATTTTTATCAGAATGTAGGAGCTGAACCCATGAGATTGGAAATGGACAATTAATGCTATACACACTTCACCTCAGAAAACATAAAGTAGTATTTGAGCTTATGATCTTTTGGCTGATACAGCAAAAACAAAACGTGACTGGAAGACTTAATGTACAATGGGGAACATATTTTGTCAAAGGTATATATTCTACATGGAGATCAAAGAATTGTTTTTACAGTTGCAGAAAAGTATGTTTTTCTCAGCATGTATGAACTGAACCAATAACATTGGAATTGGAAGTTGGAGCTTTAAGTTGAGCTGCAGGAAACATCTTCTGGAATGAGATGAATGAAAAAATGAAACTCACTGGGAAACTGGTCAAAAGGACTAATTCATGTAGTTCATGTGTTCAAGTAGGTTTTGCATATTATGAAAATTAAGCCAAATGCAAAGGGGTGGGTCTAAATAATGTGTGGAGATTAATAATGCAGAATTTAAGCATGAGCCACAGATTCAGTCATGAAGAGAATTTTGACTATATGTCTTGTAATACACTGACCAAAATGTGAAACCTTAAAATACTGGGCCACCATCAAACCAATGCAGTTCCTTTGAGTTGCACAAGTTTTGGGGAGGATACTAGACCTTTCAACCCAATTTAATCTTACAGCATTTTCTGTACAGTGTTTTTCTGAAGAAGAAGAAGAAGAAGAAGAAGAAGAAGAAATCCTAACAAAAGCTAATAGGGTCCCCAGCAGTAAGTACTTGGACCCATGAAAAAGAAAGCTAATGATCTTGGCTTGCCAACACTGGCAGTGTTATTTTGTTGTAATTTTTTCTCATGATCAGTTGCTAAACTATGATTTTATAATAAATTATGCTGGCAGTATCATTGCAGTCCTAGTGCCTTAACTTGTCTGTCACAGCATTTTGCGGTAAGACAACAGCAGTGTATAATTGGCTTTCAGAAATACATTGTTTGTGTGTGTCTGTGCGTATGTGTGTGTGTGTGTGTGTGTGTGTGTGAACCTGGGTATGACTGGATAGAATTTAGAAAGCAATGTCCCAGAGCTGACAGTGTCAGACCTTGTTTTACTGCTCATGAGTGTTTATCACCTGCTTAAGTGCCCTCAAGCACCAACCCTAGCACCAACACTCTAATGGAAACCAAAGATACAACCAAGAGAGCATGGCTACTGCATCTTTCCAATAATGCACCATCAAAAAGCGGCGATCACGTATACGGAAAATGAAACACACACACTCCGGGTGGCTAGAAGGTGCTGCCATTCCCCTTACCAACACTTTTCCTGCCTTGTTGACTTCCCTTCAGGTGGTAGAGGTTCTTAGATAGGCTTATTCTTGAGCCACACTATAGTTGATCTTGTTGTGATGACTGTGAGTTGACTACCTGATCCTGATCGATGGACTTTTTCACACCCTGTACCAGAATTCTTACAGTCTATGATAACCATTAGTCACTTGATTTAAAAAAAAAAAAAACAGTTTAGCACCCATTAAACATATGATGGATGAAATGTTACAATATCATAGTCACCGTTTGGCTTATTGCATACAACACTTCTGTGGCACTCTGATGTTCAAAGAGCTGCTAAGGTCACTATATTTTCTAAAAAATTTGCAATGGATAATATTCTTTAAGGTGAATAACTGTATAATACGCTGGGCATTAATTGTCATGCCATATTGCTGTTGAATATTCAAATGTGATTGGTCAGAAAGTGTTGAGTAATTTTCTATTACAGTAGCTGCGACAGTAGTGCTGACTGTAATGCAAATGACTGGTTTATCTTAAAGCACTCTTTCTATTATTTTATCATTTCTATATCTATACTCTATAGTCTATAACCTCATTCACAGTTTCTAATCTCATTCATTCTAGAGTATATTGTCTCATTCATTTGTATAGTAAATGGGCTATATAATATAAGATTAATAAAAATGGATTAAAATGAATTGGTATTTAGCAAATAAAAAAGTATAATCATTGATATGGCAAAGATTTCCGTGAGGAGGTGTTTATTTAGCATTTTTGGAAGGAATCTCCAGATGTAAAATTTCAAGACTTCACTTCAGGGTTGGGTTACGACTTGACACTCACTCGTCATAGATTATTTTCCTATAACATCATGCTCCATCATGTACTATTCCTTATTTAATAGTATTGACTGTAAATCCAATTTTTATGATGTCTTTTTTTAATTACAATTTTTTTTAGAAATTCAGTCAGGAATGGAAACTCAGGTCTTGGCTTCCATGTGTGCAATATTTATCCCCAGTTAATAATATTTCGGGCAGCGTCAAGTCAGATAAAATGGTCTACCTGGTAAAGCTGTTCCTGAATGACCACAACTTTGCTCGGGCAGTTCTATTTTTGTTACAGGATGCAGATGCTAGTTGTCTTATTTGTTGATACACATTACAAAATAGTCAGAACTTTCAGTCACTCACGAATGTCTTTAAGATATATTTGTTTTTATCCCTTAAGGTTGAGGAAATTTTATTATTGAGGATAATTTGTCTACCCTTGAGCACCACTGTCAATGTGCCATGTCCTGTTTCATCATTTTCTTTTCCAATTTATCCAGCTGTAATACTCAAGCTGTCTTTAATTTAGTAATTTAAAACACATTTTCTTGTGCAACCTAATTAAAGTTAATGAAATTGTTCACAGGCTGAACTAAATGCATGCACTTTGTGTTGACTCTATATTAAGTGAAAGAATATTCCTTTATTTTGGTGAAGGTAGGGTTAGAGAGCAGGGGGATGAGGTGGAGATGGAGATGGAGATTGTTATTGATCTGAGGTGGGACAGCATAGAGTTAAGAATGAAAGCTGTACTCACACAGCTGTTCCCACTGTGTGTGTATGTGTGTGTGTGTGTGTTGGGGAGAGCAAGAGACAGCTGATGAGAGCATTAATGTAGACAAAGTGCATCATTTCCTATAAAGAGATTTGTCAGAGAGACAGTGTCAGTCTGAAGTATACTGAAGTTCTTACATAGATGGTGTTTGGCATGCAGTGCTTTCAGTGCATTTAGCTATATCATGTGTCAGCCATTAAGTTTCTAATTCATACATTATTCCTATTCATGTAACATTATCTGGAAGATATCTGAGAGTGAAGTGCAAAACACTGAGAGTTTAGATTTAAAAAAATAATAATAATAATTTTACAATCAGGCTACTTATAAAGTACAGTGCTGCAATTTTTAAAAATCTATAAGGGCTTCCTCGCAAAAAATATGCAAGTGAATGCTGTTAAACAGAACAGCATATGAGATAATATTATGCTCTTGTAAAGTGCACTGATCTGGGAGGTTAATAAAATACACGCAGTTTGTGCACATGTAAAACTATTTTTATAGACAGTCCTGGATAAAACCATGGGTCAAGCCTAATGCCAGGGGTGATCAAATCATATATTTGCTAACCCTTTAATGTCCAATCCTTTTGTCTCATTTTGAAATGTAATTAACAAAAAATTCCACCCTCAATGACATTCATCCATTCATCCATTATCTGTGCTGCTTATCCTTTAAAGTGGACCTGCCACACACTATTCAGTTTTTTTAATTTTTTTTTTACTTTTGCTAACAGTGCTGAAGTGCTTTCAGTTTATCCAGCTCTCTCACCTGCTCAGTTGTAGACTCAAACAGATATAGTTTCAAAGCTTCCGCTTTCATGTTAATACCACCGTCAACTCCTACGTTATCGTCATCTTGTAAATCTGTCATATAGCTCTGTCTGGAACTTAGAGTCCAATGCTTGCTGTCTCCAGTACTTGTTGGATTTCTCATTACAATGACATTTAAACATATCTGGAAAATGGTGAGTATGAAAAAAAAATACTCTTGCTCTTTTATTTTTAGGAGCTAACAAGAAAACTTGTTTCTCCTATTGACTGTAACACCGTTGTAACTATACTAGCAATCCGTGGCTCTTTTGTGAGTCACAGATAAATGTAATCATATCACAAGAATAATGAAAATACAACACCAACCAACTGATTAGCACTACAGTTGCTAAGCACATCACAAATATTTCAATATAAACATACGGTATAAAATGTGTTTCAGGATGGAGGTATAGACCCTGTTTACACTTGGTATTAAAATGCGTCTGGGGCGGTATGTTCACAACTGAATCGCGCTAAATAGAAGTGTAAATGAAATCCAAGACGCATTCAAATCGCATTCGCTCAAACCACTTGCTGAGGTGGTCTGGGACGCATTTAACCACATACCTTCTGTAGTGTAAACGCTGATGCGTCCCTATGCGTCTACAACATGGATGTAACAGGAAAATACATCATTAATGCTGGACGCGGTGATTGTTTTGGTAACAGCACGACACGCTAGAAAAAAATGGAGGGGAGCACCGATGTACATGGTTGGAATGCAAAAAAAATAATGAAGGTATGTTGCAGGTTTTACGTTTTAATATAATTTTGCGTGGGGACCTTGGACCTTCTAGCGGAAGTGATGTAACAAAATTTGAACAAAAGTGGTCAGCTGGTCATCTTGGAGACACATGATAAATGCAGGTGTAAACGGCGATGTGTCTTGCCACTCCATTTGTGACCTGAATGCTCAAGACGCATTTTAAAACCAAGTGTAAACAGGGCCCTATTTACTTGGCTAAAAAACGAAAGTTAAGTAAGGAATAATACAATAAAACTTGATCACTGTGATACTATGTTAACACCATATGATTATATGTTTTCATTTGTTAAACAACACATAATTATTTTGTTTATTATTAGTCTTAGATTATGCATATGTTGTTTAAATCCCTGTGAATATGTTGCTATAGAAACTATAATTATGTGAATGAACACATTAATATAAACCTACCATTTATGTTACAGCTAGTGTCTGAGTAAAATTACGTGATGCCTTGTGTTGCACTGTATACCATATTTTGCCCAGTTTCTTTAGTGTTTACATTTTACATGTTCCTTATTCGGGAAAAATCACTTTACACTTAATTAATAAGTTAATTAAAAATAGCATCTACAAACAGGCAGAGTGTGCCTCGGTGAATGTTTGTGGTTATAACCAGGAACATGTACAAGTGGTGTTTTACACCAGTAGGGAATACAGTGAATTACTAGAGCATGGTATGTTTAAACATATTCATATATTAAATGAAAAAAATCCAAATATAGAGAGTAAGGAGTTTTCTTTACTTGGTTGTTAGACAGGGCAGCACGGTGGTGTGGTGGTTAGCACTGTCGCATCAAACAGACAGACAGAGAGAGACGGGGGGGAGTGATGGGAAAAGAGGAAAAGCAGATTGTTAGGTATGCTCATTGTCACCTAACGGTAAGGAACAGAGTATATCGTGCGCTGAGTGCAAGCAGGAACTCCGGCAGGGCTAGCTATGACAGCATAACTAAAAGAGAGAGCCAGCAGGTAACACAGACATGCGGGCGCCCTGGGACATAAAGCGGCCAGCCGCTCCACCGTCAACAAACCTGAGTGAATGTGCGAGAGTGGGTGCCGACAGCATCCAAACATCCCAGTTTACCAAATCAATCTATGCCTGAGAACCCTCCAGATCTGCTCCTTTACCTGGTAGAAGGTTATTAACAAAAGGCTTGGCTAAACATGTATGTTTTCAGCCTAGATTAAAATACTTAGACTGTGTCTGAATCCCGAAGACTAATTGGAAGGCTGTTCCGTAATTGAGGGGCTTTGTAAGGGAAAGCTCTTCCCGCTGCTGTAGCCTTCACTATTCGAGGTACTAACAAATAGCCTGCACCTTTTGATCTAAGTAGGCCTGGTGGGGTCATAAAGGACCAGAAGTTTGCTCAGGTACGGAGGTGCGAGACCATTCAGTGCTTTATAGGTCAGCAGTAGTATTTTATAATCTGTGCAAAATTTGATTTGGAGCCAGTGCAGTGTAGATAAAATAGGGGCGATTTGCTCATATTTTCTTGTTCTAGTAAGGACCCTTGCTGCTGCATTTTGGGATAATTGGAGCTTGTTTATGCTCCTACTGGAACATCCAGACAGTAAGGCATTACAATAATCTAACCTAGAGGTAACAAAAGAATGAACTAGTTTTTCTGCAACTCGCACAACCTTTTCTAATCTATAAAGGAGAATAGTATGACCAATGGTGTCAAAAGCTGCACTAAGGTCAAGTAACACAAGCCTGATCAGAGGCCAGTAGTAGATCATTCACCACTTTAACTAGTGCTGTCTCTGTGCTATGGTGAGGTCTAAATCCTGATTGATACATTTCATGAATGCTATTCCTGTGTAGGTATGAACATAACTTCTGTGCTACAGCCTTTTCTAGAATCTTGGAAATAAAAGGGAGGTTGATATTGGCCTATAGTTGCACAACTGGTTGGGGTCGAGATCATGTTTTTTAATACGTAGCCAATGCTTAGGGAAGAGTTGATTATTTTTAGGTTCAATTACTTCTGGTACTATCTGTTTGAGGAAACATGTAGGTAAAGGATCTAATATACAGGTGGATGATTTTGAGGAGGAAATTAGTGAGATTAGTTCAGTCTCTTGAAGGGGTGCAAAACATTCTAATGGCTGATGCGACATAATTATATTGTTATCTACTGAGTTGCTCATCAGATTGTATGGATTTGAATTCATAGTTTGTATTTTTTGTCTGATGTTGGCAATCTTGTCATTGAAATAAGTCATGAAGTCATTGCTACTGCATGTTGATGGTGTGAACATTTCTGTGGCGTTCTTATTCCTAGTTAATTTTACTACAGTATTAAATAAGAATCTAGGATTATTTTATCTTCTATTAGATTGGAGAAATACGTTGATCGAGCAGCACTAAGGGCTTTCCTATAGCTCAGGAGGCTCTCCTTCCATGCTAATTTGAATACTACCAATTTAATTTGACGCCACTTACGTTCTAATTTTCGAGTGGTTTGTTTTAAGGAGCGCGTGTCATCATTATACAGGGTGCTAATTTTTTCCCTCTAATTATTTTCCTTTTAAGTGGGGCTACTTTATCAAGTGTAAAGCAAAATGTTGACTCTAAGCATTTAGTTGCCTGATCGAGTTCTGTGGAGTCCGATGATGATTCAATTAAAGTTGATAGTTCAGGGAGATCATTGATAAAACTCTGTGCAGTAGCTGTTGTGAATGTTCGTTTGTAATGATAGCATGGCAAGGTACATATATTATAACTACGACACATTTTAAAAGAGAGGAGATAATGGTCCAAGATAGTTTCAGACTGTGGAACTGCATCAATATTTTCTATACTTAATCCAAGAGTCAGTATTAGATCCAGGGTGTGACCACCATCATGATTGGGTCCTATTACGTTCTGATTAACTCCTACTGAATCTAGAATGGACATGAAGGCTGTTCTCAGAGGATCTTCTGGGTCATCGAAATGAATATTAAAGTTTCCAACAATCAATGCTTTGTCTAAGGAGACAACAGGGTTTGAGATGAACCTAGTACAAGAACAAAGTACATACTCAGACATATTCTGTTTTTCGTAGGGTCCCGGGATAGCGAATTTGTCCACTGAATGTAATTTTGCTACTAGAATAGAGTGTGAGTTTAATAGTCTTTTACTGGGCATCATGAACTTAAGCAAGAAACCAAATAATGGCTTTCTAAGAATGTTTCCACTGAAATTCATTAACTTGAGTAAATACTAATAAAGGTACTGATGGTTCATTAGTGCTGGGCACACGCACACACACACACACACACACACACACACACACACACACACACACACACACACACACACACACACACAC
>JAQQZR010000037.1:8613333-8629080 GCA_030068235.1 Notoglanidium macrostoma | reverse complement strand
ACACACACACACACACACACACACACACACACACACACACACACACACACACACACACACACACACACAGACAGACACAAACACGTCTTTCTATCCTTGGGAAGACCTTCTACTGACCTAGCTGCATCTAAGTCTAACCTTAACATTAATCTCATTAACCACATATATTGAAAAATATTGACTTTTTTTTTCATATGAAGCTGCAGTTTTACTAGTGGGTCCCAGTTAAATCTCCCCACAAGGTCAAAACTGTTAGATATTCCTATCTTTGTGGCAACAAAACACAAAGATGTTACTCCAATTTAAGAAGGACCTCCATCTGTTATCCTGGACCTGGTCTGCTAGAAGATGCATAGACTCCACTTGTTTCCTGCATGTACACAAGCACTAATACACACAAAGATTGAGATCCAAGCATGAAGAGGGTGATAAATCTGGCCACTGCTTCATCTTCACTGAGGAAGATTGCAAAGTCAAGGACGTTCTCTCCTACTAGTGTCTCTCCTCTAGACAAGATGGTTGATTAGCGCTTTGTCAGAGCCAGGGTCAGCCATTGGACAATTCAGTGATACCAGAGACAAAGAGATGTGTCTAAAGGTAGCACACACCATCCATCATGCTTTACTCTCATTGTTCTGGCCCTCTGCACTTCTGAGACATTTTATATGGGACTTCTGTGACTGTAAGTGGATCTAGAGAGTCTCTGTTACGTTACAATAATTACTTTTACAGTTGTGCTGTCTCCTCTAGGGAGCAGAAACTATACTGCAATAGAATCTATCAGGACTTTTCATTTCTGTTATCTTATCAGTAGATGTTTTAGTGATAGAATTATTAGGAAGGAGGAAGAGGAACAAAGAGAGGGAGTTAAGGGCCGTTACGCAAATTTTAGGTCTATTATTAGAAAAATAGGTTTAGAAGTAGGAATGTTTTACTATGGTTGTATACATAATGTGTTCATTATTTGCAGTGCATACTTTTAAAAGTCCAGCAGATTATGAAAACACTTGGGATCGCAGACTGTTTTTATGCAGAATTAAAACTGGATTATAAACACTAAGAGGTGCGATTGGCAAAGAAATGGCTGATGATTGTCACAGAACCTGTTACTTTTTACTGAATCAAAACTAAAGCTTCATGAAATCACATTGCTAGGGAAGGATAGCAACACACACCCTCACACACATAATTTAACAAATAGAAGGCCATAATTGAATAATGTTTATATGCACTAAATGTGGTAGCAGTCTTTACTTGCTTAGTTTAAGGCATTTGCAGCCTAGCCTTATTTTTGTGGTTCTGACCGTTCTTACATTTCTGTGCTTCTGCGACAACTTAATATGTTGCTTTAATTGCATAACCTCACTGCTGCTATTAATGCCTGGCCATAACCATTTTTTTAATTTACTGTAATTCCTCCATGTATATTGGTTTTTGACTGGACTCAGATTCAAGTTATTGATCAGTGTACACTACATACTGTAGATTGCCATATAAACTTATTGCCATAAACTAGAGTTTAGAGTGACCTAAGGCTCAATTAGGAGCAAGAGAAATTGGGTCTTCAGTCTTTGCCCACTGCATATATTTTTTATGCCCAAACACATATGTGACTGCATAAAAAAATGTAGACTGGGGCAGACTAGTCCCAAAAAAACTCCAGGGTCTGTTGCCATTCCTTAATAAACAAGGGCAAGAACTGTCTGTTTTAACATGAAGAAGCCATTTGACTGACATCAGTAACAGATCTTTCTTCCACACTATTGACAAACCCAGAAGAGTACTTCTCACAGTAACACTTTATTTGTAGATAGTCTACAAACAGCCAACTGTCACATGTTGGACATCCCATTCCAAAACCATGAGCATGAATATGGAGTTGGACACCCCCCTGCCCTTTCTAGCTCTAACAGCCTCCACTCTTCTGAGAAGGCTTTATTCATGATTTTAGAATGTGCCTAAGGGAATTTGTGCCCAATTCAGTCAAAAGAGGATTAGTGAGATCAGGCATGGGTGTTGAACAAGAAGGTCTTCCTTGCATTCATCATTCCAATTCATCCCAAAGGTGTTCAGCTGGGTTGAGGTCAGGGCTCTGTGCAGGTCACTGGTGTTCCTCCACACCAAACTTGTCAAAACATGTCTTTATGATACTTGATTTGTGCACAGAGGCATTGTCATGCTTGAACAGGGACCCACCTTCCGCCAAACTGTTGCCACAAAGGAATCATACAATTGTATAAAAAGTATTTGAATGCTGTACCATTAACATTACCCTTCATTGGAACTAAGTAGCCTGGCAGAAACCCTGAAAAACAGCCCCAGACCATTATCCGTCCTCCACCAAACTTATGGTCGACACTATGCATTCCGGTAGGTAGCGGTCTTCTGGCATCTGCCAAATCCAGATTCATCCATCAGTCTCCCAGGTAGTGAAACCTCACTACAGAGAACACGTTCCCACTGCTCCAGATTCCAGCTGACTCCAGTCAGCACTTGGCATTGTGCATAGTGAGCAGCTGCACGGTCATGGAAGCACGTTTCATGAAGCTCCTGATGCACAGTTCTTGTTCTGATGCTGCTTCCGGAGGCAGTTTGGAACAGAGGATAAGCAATTTTTATTTGTTATGCACTTCAGTGTTTGGTGACCCTGTTCTCTCTTTGTGTGGTCTAACACTCGTGGCTGAGCAATTGTTATTAGATGCTTCCATTTCACAATAATAGCATTTACAGTTGACTGGGGAAGATCAAGCATGGCAGAAATTTCATGAAAAAACTTGTGGCAAAGTGTGTGCTTGATTTTGTGCACCTGTTAGCAAAGGATGTGGCTGAAACACCTGAACTCAATAATTAGGAAAGCTGTCCAAGTCCATCAATTATCTATACCACTTATCTGTTCTGGGTCTCAGGGAAGCTGGAGCCAGTCCCAGCTGACTTTGGTGGGAGGCAGGGTACATACAGGTCAGGTCACTAATCTGTCACAGGGCTAACACAGAGACAAACAACCATTCACACTTACATTCACACCTATGGGCAATTTTGAGTGGCCAGTTGACATGATCAGCATGTGAGATGAAACTGGAGCACCCAGTTTATTTGACTCATCCAATTTATGGCTGCTGATGTATATTAGGTCATAAATACACACTATTAACTGTGCAAACTTGAGGGCACAAAGGAGCTGCATTTAAACATTTCTGCAATGCAAAAAAGGCAGAAGAGCAGTCTTCTCAATTAATTAATAAGACAGCAGATAAATCAATCATTTGAATGTAGAATGAATGACAGTTGCAAAGTTCATAAATACGAAATAAAATCAATGAATGTACTTTATGTCTGATTTAGCTATCATTAATATACTTAACATCAAACATTAACTATATTTATTAGGGATGCCACCAAAGATTTTTTTTTATATATATCAAAAATGGTCAAAAGTATAACCTTCAGCTTTTGGTATTTCAAAATAGAAAACTGCAGGAAAATTTTGACTGCCTACAAGAAAGTGTCAAATCAAACAGCTTGCAAATATTGATAATGGCAATTTTCATTGGACAATTCTTAAAATTGCTGTTTGTTTGCTTTGTTGTCCTGCACAGGTAAGAACTCAGACACATTCAGGCAAAAGATCAACACTGAAAATCACTACGCGAGACATTAGACAAGCTATTTGAGCTTGTAATGTGTTATTATTATTATTTTTACTGTTCATTCTGTGTTACCGTTTACCTACCCCAGGTTACTGTTTACTGTTTATCTACCCCAGGGGGTCAAAAAACAGGGAAGATGACTTAATGACCGTCTACAGATGGTTTATAGAGTGTCTGAAGTGTTACACTTACCACACAGGAAAAATGAGTAGTTTTTCCAGACTTAAAAATGTTTTCCTCAAAAATAGCTTCTGCCCTATTTTGAGTGTTCAGAGTAAAATATGTTAGTATAGTGGAAGCAAAATTACATACACTTTTACTCTTCTCAGAGAGGGACCAAATAAAAGCAATAAAGAATGAAAACGAATTCTGACAAACCAGTGACAATATCTTGAAAAAAGTTCAATAAATCACTGTTTTAAGGTTTTTTTTCCTCATCAGAAATCATACATACAGGTACCCAAGTGCAGATAGCCAATCAAGGCCAATCAGGGCTACAGGGCTACATTTAGGGTGAAAATCAGGAAGTGTAACCCTCACATTAGTATTAGCATGTCTTCATCTCTCTTTACTCAGTATGTTGAAACAGAACAATGTAGAAGCAGAGTAGTGGACAAGGACAAAGAACATTTATTTGTAAAGCTTAGTGTTCTGAAGCTCTGGTCAATGGGAAAATGAACTCTGTAAGTACGGAAACGTATTTGTGAGCTCAGAAAAAAAGCCTGAAATAAAGCCGGATGGATGTGTGAAATAATTAGCACATTATCACATTAAATAGATGTAGTAATTAATACGGAAGCTATGTTTTCTCCTTGATATATAAGGCATCCTTAAAACAGCCTTTACACTCAGTTTTATGTAAGTGATGGAGCTCATTGGAATAATCAGTCTTTTATTTAATTATCTTGGCATGTTTATAGATTTGTCTTTTCTCTGCCTACCGTTAATCAGGGATAGATGCATTTGTATTCAAATCCACTTGTAACTACAGATGTTCATGGACACAAAGACTACTACTCACATTTACATGTGCTCGCACATGCACACGCAAACACACACACACACACACATACATGCACGCACATAGCTGATAGCTGTGTGGCCTGCTGACCTGTGTGTATGCGTGATGAATTGTTTCACAGCACTGGGCCCTCGAGCTTAGCATGCATGGCATCACTTACAGCACTTAATGTGTCAGCCATTGCATGAAAGCAAAAAAAAAAAAATAGATGAATAAATAAAAGCAACAGTGTGATGGAGGTCGTTGAAGGGTTGTACATCAGTGAAATTGCTGTTCCTGTCTCTTTTTCCGTCTTGAAGGTTGTGCATGTGTGTGCGTCTATATGTGCGCAGTGAGGATACTTTATCAGTTGTGATGTGAGGAAATAAATCAGTGTCTCACTTTAATGGCGGTAGTTATTTGCAGATCGTTGGCTAGTAGCTGGCGTGGCCTTTGCCTGGGCCGCTCCATTTACTGCTGTGCATGAGAGCCAGCTTTTCATGGTCAATGGCGTGCTTAAGACATCTCTGCAGAGAGCAGAATTATTCCTTTATTGACGAAGACGCAGGAGTATTAACTTATGGCGGGTACAGCACACATAATAGCAGGCTCATTTGAAGCATGAAAGCCTTTATAAAGCTGGGGACAACTTAGAATTTTGACCATGTTAGCGTTATAGATCGCTTTTTTGCTACCTTAAAATGAATAGACCGCCTATTCAGAGAGCATCAATACTGTTTACTGCAGATGATGTAGCACCACTTTTCTGTACAACCACCTTGGCAGTCTCTGCAGTTAAAAAAGATGCTATCCTTTTAAATGGCCTAGTGTTGATGTCAGGTGGAGGTACGAAACAGCTTTTTGCGAATCAACTTGTGGTACTTAGAAGAGGGATAAGATAAAGCTGGGAACTGCAACTAGTATCAGGTTAACACACCATATTCACCTTCTTTCTTCTGCGCAGTGTGTGTGGCTCAGTGCTGTACTATTATACTTGGCAGCGGCAGCACCTCTGCCGCAAGCAATAAAGCCAGAGCGTGTTAACCTTCCACCCTGCTGGGGCAGCGAGGAACAGCCTGAAACAGAGAGGTGACCGCTTCAGAAATTCCCTTTCTATCCCTCACTTTGTTACTTGAAAGAACCACAGAAAAATGGACAGGTCTACTCCAGACTCCTCATACCCTCTCTCGTAGACTGGTATTGTAAACATGACCAACTCTTGGCACAGGTTGAGTCAGGCTCAGATCCAGCCCTATTCGCATGTCTCTGGTTCTTTGTAGACCTCCTGCAATAGTAATCAACTCTTGATTACCTGAATGGTTGTAATTAAGATCAGTAGCTGCCATGTGGTGCAGAAGGTCTTTGTTTTTGACTCCTCTGTTCTTTTCCTGAAATAAAACGGAGTGAAGGTCATGGCTAGAGGTAGTGCTGTTCCCCTGCTGCTCCAGTGAGCTGTCAGCATGCACTGTCTCTAATTATTGTCCTTTTTGTGAACTCCCTGATTATGCTTCTTATTTAGTCATTAGTTGTGTGCTTCTTAATTACAGGCTCTCCCTCAACCCATGGGCACGACCTCCGTATGGAGCTGCATAAACATGACTGCCCATGAGCCCATGCTAATACTCTGTAGAGTCATGGTTCTCAAATTGGTGTCTGTGAATCACTGTCAGTGATTTTTTTTATTTTGTTAGATTGCTAGAAATTACAACCCACTATTATGAAATTAATTATATTTATTACTGAGTTCTTGCAGTTATTAGCCTGTTTGACTGGTCACATGAGTTTAATCGAAACCGCTATAACTGAAATACAAGCAGGTCTACAAATGTCAACTTGTCAAAAATACGTTCTTTGAGCAGAAATTTCATGGCTGTAAAAATTAGACAAAATATTATTGTACACATTTGAATTATGAGTCCATTATATAAATTGTTGAATTATGGACAGTGGCGGTATGTGAAATGTATTTATGCTGGCCAGTACACCAAACGACTTCACTATTGTAAACAAATTTCCAATGTCAGAATGAAATCACGAAGGTTTTGTCATCTCAGTCGTTTGGAGTAAGACGGTTCGGATAGCTGTGTTAAGTCAGTCTTTTTTTCATCTTGACATTCTGATGAAATCAACCATGTATATTATTTAGTCTTGGCTCTTGCAGATTGGCTCATGACTCTGCAAGCTCCTCAGTATTTGCAAAATCATGGATAATCACTTGAAATATTGTTTGGTGTAAGGCCGGCATGACTCTGTGACTAATAACACATTGTCTTTAGATGTGAGAGGGTGTCAGTCTGAAGGCTTTTCAGAGTCTTTTCAAAGTTTTCTACTGTCTGGTCAGCATTAGCTGCAAAATGTTTGAGTACATCTCTAAAGGAAGGTTGCTTAGTTTAAATTTAACATCCTTGCAAATTTCTGAACATCTAATTGGGGGCATAATAAAACCTTTGATAGTTTAAAAGAGCAGTGTGTATTTTTTGTCATAGCAGTTAGATTTGAGAGAATAATACCATAAAAGCTTAGATGTGATATATACTTTTTCCCCTCACTCAAAAGATCTTTGCTCATTATGGGTAGCTTTTCATGAATTAGTGAGTTGACTGCTAGCCAGCAGCAGTAACAACTAGTCATTTTACATGGTAATGCTCAGAGGTAATGCTCAGAACTCAGAGGTTTCCAAGTCAAGTCAGTGATTTCTGTTATAAAAGCATTTGGCTTGGATAAACATGCATGCCCAGAGCAAGCTTAATTGCCTGTCTAATCTCTAAATTTGGTAAACACATTAATTAGACCTACATGAATTACTTCTGAGCAATTAATGAAAAGAAATGACTGTAATGACTATAATGCTCACCTTTATTTCATCTTTCCTTACCAAAATTATCCGTTACAATTGTCTCGTCGCATTAGTAATTTTGGGCTGAAATAGTAAGTGGAATTATGTTACAAATCTAAACTTACGAAGCAGTTCAAACACCTTTTCACAACAGTAGAACTAAAAATGAGGTCAAATCCCAATTTTTCAATGGGAAATTAATGCAAAGGGTATTCCGCTTACGGTTGACTGTGTGAAGCCATGTTATTGAGATGTCAGGTTTGTTCATGTCAGAGAACTTGTGGAAAGTCTGCGATAGAATGGCGACTTGCACACTTGTACCCTACCTCTCACCCAAAGTCAGCTGGGATTGGCTCCAGCATCCTCGCAACCCTAAACAGATAGGTTGTAGAGATGATGGATGGATAGATGGATGGATGGATGAAGCTCAGATAAAGTTGATGTTTCCGGAGTACATGATTTAAATTAAATGAGTTAAATGACCATTCCATTGCACTTTTCTGTGTTGGACATTGGGTTTCCCTGAGCTCCATGTACAAAGGATTGCAGCGCTATGCACGCTGTGTAACAGCTGTACAGAAACTTGTTAGCTATTTTGGTTGGTGCAACAGCTGTACAGTTGTTGTTTTTTTCTTCACTTTAACCTGTTTTAGTTATGATCTGTTTAGCGTTTAAGACTGCCTTAGTTCATACCTCTCGTCTAGCTTCTGAAGTTCCAATTTGCAACTTTCAATTGCTAAGCTTGTGTTTTTAACATTAAATACTCCACGTGCTGGATAAAAGGAGGAGCCAAAGTTAACGTTTGTTGACTTGAGATACTGAAAATTATGTCCAGAAGAATTAATATAGAATCAAGGTTCTGATGCCGTGAATAAAATATTTGGCTTTATTTCTCCTTCACTGGCCCATGACTTGACTAAAGACCTGATTTGATTTTAACTGGAAAAAAAAAAGGATCCACTGCAGGTGAATGTCTGCCCTTTCTTTCTATCTCTCCTGATCTTTCAGTGACTGTTGCTGTTCTTGTGTTTGACTGGCGTTGTGCCCTCACATGCTGTGCGCTGGAGTTGGGTGACCTCTGTCAGAGCTTCTCACCCTATTCATTAATCTCCTCCTGGGCCTGTCAGCAGTGTGTGTTTTCACTAACATGCACTCAGGAATACACACACACACACACACACACACACACACTCACACACAGATGCACCATCATACTAAAGAACAAGTCTTTCTTTAAAAAGGCAAAATATGGTGTTTGTGATGTGAGCAGCTATATTCTAAGCAGATAAAAGTGAGAAATGAAGGTGGTCAGGTAACGTGGCTGCCTCACAGCTCCAGTATCCAGTATGGTTTGATCCTGAGCTTAGGTTAGTATCTATGCAGAGATTCACATTTTCTCCCTGTGTTTGCAAGAGTTTCCACCAGGCTGATGTCCAAAAACATGCTGGTATAGATTGGTGGATTGGCTATGCGAAGTTGCTGTGTGTGAATGAGTGTGTGAGAGTGTATGTGAATTTGCCTGGCTTGTGCCCAGAGTTGCAGGGATAGCCTATCGATCCACCCTGATCCTGACCAGGTTGAAAAGATCACCAAAGCAGAGTGAATGAATGGGTTGGCACGGTGATGCACTGGTTAGCATTGCTGCTTCACAGCAAGAAAGTTCTGGGTTCGAAAACTGCTGGCTGACTGGTCCTTTCTGTGTGCAGTTTTGCATGTTCTCCCGTGCCTATGTGGGTTTAATCCGGGTGCTCGAGATTCCTCCCACTGTCCAAAGCCATTCAGATTAGGTCAACTAGCTACTCTAAATTGCCTATAGGTGCTTACACTGCCTCTCACCTGAAGCCTGCTGGGATTGGCGAATAAGTGGTATAGATAATGGATAGATATAGGGATGGAATGAATGAATGAATTTGTGAACTGGAATGAATCCAGGTAATGTCAAACCATTAGCCTACTTTTCAACCCCACTTAGCTAAATGTAAATATTTTTTCCTTTATCTGCATTAACCAGATTTGTTAAATAAAGATGGATTATTTTTAAGTCACTAATACCTACCTGTTAGCTTTCGATGAGGTACATTATGTCTTTCAAGTCAATATATTTGTACAAGAATAAGATTATAAGATAAACCGAGCAAGCAAACGTAGTTGTGAAAAAAAGATGTATGACAAAAATGAAATCTGTCAGGCTGAGCAGGAGTGCTAACTTACAATTTCATAATTGATAACTTTGCAGGTATAACATGTATGTGAAAGTGAGTTTGTGTACAATGCACGCATGTTTGTGTGTATTTGTGCGTGTCTCCTTGACTGCCTGTGTACACAGATAAATGTGTTATAAATTATCTTGTTGAACTGGTGCCAAGTCAAGCATCTTGGAGAGCTGGGCTGTGCACTTCGGCCGTCTCTGAATCCGCAAATCTCACACTGCTTAATTCTCCCTCTCACAGAAGCGTCCCAGCTGAGTGCTGTTGACTTTATCCTCTCAAAACAAGACAAATAGCCTGGGCAGAAACAGAGAGCACTATCTAACCCACACATCTTCATACACAGCTTTGCTCTAAGAGAGAAGGGATTAGGGAAGAGAAGTGCACTGTGCAGCTCAGAAAACCTGCTGCTGCAAATCACCATACTGCCTGGAAGGCTTCGGGAGTGTTGTTTGAACAGAATAGTGCGGTAAACTGCATGTATAGTGGATTAACTCTCCTGATTGTCCTTATTCATTGCTTCCTGCTGGCTGGTATATGATGAGAGATTTTACAGATTTCACATAATGCAGTGTGTAGTCTGTTTGAATCAAATCTTGGTGCATTTTCCCAGTCTGTGTTTTTTGGCAGGAAAAAAAAACAGCAAACACACACTCTGAGTGAGGTGGTCTCGGTCTGCTTCCAAATGAACTCGGTTCAGTTGCAATGAGAAAATGATTCAACCTTGATTCAACACAACACGCCATATATTTTGGGTTGTGGGCAGCAGTTTTTCCCGTACATCACAAGCTGCTAATCAGCCGCAAGGCATAAACTGAACCAAAGGACAGCACTGTAGCACTGCAGATATTTGGTCCAACAAGCAAAAAGCGAAATAGAGCTCTGAATGTGATACACAAGACTTTAAAACTAGGTATTTATATAATTATCAAATCTTTTACTTAGAACCGACGCCACATTCTTTATATACACTTGCCAAGGCTTTTGACCAATCAATGAAAACGATTCATGAGAAAATTTTCAGTCCTACACACCCCAGCCAATGTTTTTTTTTCCCTTTCATCTTTGGTTTGTTCAATTATGTGCAGCGTGAAACAAAATCAAACCAAATTGTAATCGAACCAAAAGTACCAATTGCACTCAAATTTCACTCAGCAAATGGACTAATAGCAGTGAAAGTGCCCTAAAAAACTTGGAACCCTAAAGGCTTTTTTGGTTTGTTTTTCTTGGGGAAAGATTGCATGCACAACCCAGTCTCGCAAAAAAAAAAAAAAAAAAAAAAAAAAGTTTTGATAAATCTTATTTAAAGTACACAGCAGAGCAAAGTGTCAAATATTCATTTTCTGCACCAGCATGATTTAACCAAGCCCACCTGTACCACTATGTATATCTGACCTCTTTATAAGCATATTGAGGATTACCTACATTATGCATAAATGTTCTTTTTTTCTTTCTTTCTTTCTTTCTTTTTTTTTTACATACACAATCTGGGTTTCAAGTCATGTAAAAAGACGTTAGACATATTTCAGGAGCCTGGTAAGTCTAATCATATGTTGTGAAAAGCACAAACTTTCTACATGAAATGTACATTATATATTGATCATATTCAAATAGAGTAGTAGTAGCGTTGGTCTAGGTTAGGGAGAGAGAGAGAGAGAGTACGAAAATATTTTAGATTTGTATTCGGAAAAACGTTTGCATGTCAGTTAAAGAAGCAACATTTTACATGACACCACTTTTCAGACTAAAAATATAATGATATAATGAAGGCTCCTGGGTTTTGCATACAAAAACAGAAGCAAGTTCGACAGTCAAAGTTTCCAGAAGCACTGTGGCAGATTCTCAGTAAAATGTACCAGCTCATTTCCTTATAAAACTGCACACATTGTACTTGGGACTACAATTTAAATTAAAAAAAGAAAAAAAAGAATCATCACACCAGATATCGACTTTGTGTAGTTTGGTACTGTTTTCTGCATGTTGTAGTATTTGTCTTTTAAGTAGAAAATTTTAATGTCATTACTTTGAAGTCATCTTTACTATACGCTTCTTTGCATGTGTCTAAGACTTGTGCACAGTACTGTAGCTAATTTGTAGGCGACAGACGTAGCTGCTTTTGTTAAAGTGCTTGTGTGTTTGCTCTGTCGGGTTGCTAGAATTCAGAACGCTGTGAATTAAGAATGCAGAGCTTGTTATACAGCGGGGTTAGTTACTGAATCTATATTTCCATATGACCTGATACAGTCACTGTTTCTGTTATTTCAGGTTTTACTTATTGTACCTTTACAGAAAGGTAGCACTGTGAAGTGTTTTTGTACCATTTTCCATAGCAACAGTGGGGCTGGTTCTCTTGTTTAAAGGGGGCAACAATGTAGATATATCAATAGGTCAGTGATGTTTAAAGCAGCAAGGTTCTCCATGTCTGTGTAATCAGTGATTGGACTGAACCGCTCTGACATTTGCAGACCCTGTTGCAGGCTTTGCCATGTTCTACACAGGTGCCTCTTAACACTTGACTCAGAATTGCGGTGCCGGGTCTGCTGTTACAAACCACATCATTAAGGACGAATGGCGAGATTCATTCTGGTTTGATTAAGACTGGCTGCTGCAGCTGAGTCCCCTTTGCCTCAGCTGGACGTGTCTCAGGCACGTGTGTGTGTGTGTGTTTGTCTCCTCTGTCACCAGACATCTCTATTAAATCCTATTTGGGCATGCATGCCTTTATTATTCTGATTTAATACAACAATGCATCCAATATCCATTCTGCTTCCTTCACTTTTTATTTATGCCACTTTGCTAGCGTTCCCTTCCCTTCGCTTCACTAGCCTGGATTGGAGCACAATGGTTATTAAATCAGATTTATTGTGAGGATATAGAATAGTGTCTGACCAGCAGCACAGCCATCTCCTCTCTCTCCCTCCTTCCTCACCTCTAGAGCCGAGGGTGACAATGCGACAGTTGCACAATTGATGGCCCCTCAATTTTCTCTGCGGAATTGGTTATACTCCACCTCAGAATGACACCGGTCCGAAATGGAATTAGGGACAGAAGGCTAAACATGTTGCGTTAGAATAACCGTGGAGACCACCGAATACTTAGGAGCAGAGGAAAGTGTTCGTCGTGACCGCAGCTGGTATCAAGCTGTCATGTTGATGTGATTGGGGAGCGGAAGCCTGGAGAGAAGGATGGGGGTGAGGATGGGGGGAATGGAGATAGAGAGCAGGTGACTACGACACCTATGGTGTGTTGCATCAACTCATGCAAAGAGCAGCCTTCAATTTCACATTTCAATACACTGTGAACAGGATGATACAGCTAAAAAACCATAATGAGATTATGTGGCATGGGAAATATAAGGCTGTGTCACTTAGCATGGAGTCCTTTTTCCACCAACAGGGAACGGGTTCTTGGACCAGATCCGTTCAGAATTCTTTGAAGCTTGATGCCAGGTAGTTGCCAGAACCAGCCCACATTTCCACTAGTTTAGAGCAGAACCATTGTAAGCAAGGATGCATCATCAATGGAGGGCGTTGCAAAATGCACAACAGTAATAAAGAGTAGTAGCAGGATGGCGGATGACGTTGATTACCCACAAGCTTTTATTCTATTATTGCAGATAGTTATCAGGTTTACCTTTTCCAGTGTGTACTCCATTGTTGCACTCTACTTCCTGTCCAAACTCATGATGCCCATTTATGTCGTCATTGCTCACACTGGACAAAACAGCTATCTTTTGGTTCCAGCTGGGAACCAACTTTTCAAGTTCCCGCGACAAATTTTTCTTTGGTCGAAATGCTACGAACGGTTCAAAGTTTGGTGAACCAGAACAGAACGGAAAAAAGGGTTTGAATATCTGTTATTAATCACAAATAATCACATATCATTTTTATCATATAACAATTTTGTGCTATAATGCTGTCGTCAATTTTTTACTTTTTGTTTTGTTGCAGGAAAAATACGTGAAATATGTGATGTGGAGCATCAATTCTAACAATTCTTTATTATCTAAAGAATGACAGGCCATAGTTTTTTATTTGTTCATAGTCACATTTAATGTTGTGGAATGTCAACAAAACGAGTCAGTTATCACTTACTTAGTAACAGCTATACATTGTTGTTCCCTCACCAGTCTGTCTTTTTCCTTTCTCTCGACGTTAATAAAAATGACTCTAAAAATACAGCTTTTCTTACTGAGAAACCACGAACCCCCTGTCCTGAAAACATGTCTGAAAACTGTACCTCTGACTGTTATGAATCTCTGACACTGGCATTTGCTTCCAAACATGCTAAGTATAAATACAAGTATACATGTTTTAAATCTGTTTATGTGGCGCTTTACATTACCTCTGCAAATGTCCCTGTATAGGTTGTTACTATAGAAATGAGTGCATTAATATAAACCTGTGATTAGCATTGCAGCTGGCATTTTTATGACCTGGTTATGTCAGTATGTCTAGCAACCATAGTCATAAGTCAGAGAAAAAAAACCATAAAAACATTATCTGCAGCACATACAATATTATGGATATCACAAGTTGTTCTGCACCAGTGTAATTAAACCTCACCCACCTCTACACTATGCTATTTAAATAAGATGCAATATGATAAGATGTGATATGTAATAATTAAAAAACAAAAAACATTGGGTTTGGGCTTTTCAAAGATCTCCTAGTCGCTGCAAATACACCTGGGCTTACAAGCCATGTGGTAATGTGGTACAGTGAAGTGGAAATTTTCTAAAGTCTCTGTAGTCTTTGTATAATAAAGAATGCTCCACTCCAATATTACTTCAATACCCTTATGTAATGTCATAAGCCTGGTAAGCTTAATTATATGTCAAGCTTTGATAGGTTGATATGCATCATATGCGTGTGACAAGACATTGGTATTAATCGTACCGAACGTGATGCATGCAAAAGTGTTGATTTTGTTTTTTTCCCCCCAATGAGCCCGGATTGGTTTCCAGCCGAGTCCTGGTCTGTCCACTCTGAGCAACAGTGCACACACATTCCTCAATTAATTTAAACAAACAGAATGTCCGGCCTCAATTGTAGTATCATTATACTTAATGCTAAACTGTACGATAAATTCCAAATGAACGTATTTGTGCAATTCTATTACATTAGGATTCATTCGGTGCATTTCTCCCAGCTATAGTGTGCATTATCTGATGGTTTAAAGCTCTGAGTCCCTGAGGAGAATGCTTTCTGTTATGGAAGCTATGTGCTGCTTAAAATTCAGTGAGTGTACAGAGGGAAGTCTCAGTGAGAAAAAGGACAGAATTCTCTTTCTGCGCTATCTCAGAGGCTAGTGTGCACAATCCTGCCTTCACAACGAAGCATTTTTTGTCCTTTGGGATATTCCTGTTAAGTGTGATAGTTTACAAATGTTATTCACCATATTTATATGCACACAATATTCCGTTTTTTGCCCTTATTTCGAAAAAAGTCAATATTCCTACTAAGCTGTTTATATGCCTAATGAAAATGAATATTCCACTAATATTCTCATCTACATGCATGCGTCTCTACTCCAGACTTCAGACTCAAACAGATGTCCAGTTGATTTGTGTACAATAACGGTAAACAGGCAAGAGGCCGTGTGTCGCAAACTGCCGTAAAAAACTATTTTTACAGACGCATATAGACGCATATTTCGAATGCGCTGTATACGTGTCCGAAGAATGCTCCGAAAACCTGAATAATGTCTGCGTATGCCACATTTCTTAATCGGAAAAAGTGAAGGGCAAATTTAGAATATCCCAGCGCAATACTCTGTTTACATGACCTGTATAAAATTCCAAATATCGTCATATTCGGAGTAATAGTGGAATATAACAATATTGAAGGAATATGAAGTAGTTTTGTAGACTATGCAGGTGGCTTAATGTGCGTTTAAATCTTGGCTGTCCACTACGGTCCAATACGGTTATGATTCCTACACTACCAGTCAAAAGTTTGTACACCCCTACTCTTTTTCATTTTTCTTTATTTTTTTTTGCTTTCTACATTGTAAAACATTACTGAATACATCAAAACTATGAAGCAACACGTATGG
>JAQQZR010000037.1:8575358-8600199 GCA_030068235.1 Notoglanidium macrostoma | reverse complement strand
ATTAGGAAAGATCCAGTCCTCAGGAAAATATGCCCAGTCACCTGACTGAAAAGTGTCTAATCCAGGAGTTAACTTTTTTCCTATTTTCTGATCTTTTTTTTTTGCTTTCAAATCTGTGGCCTTATATAAGAAATGTGTGTGTTTTTTTTCATTAATGACAACATTGGCCAGAACAAATTATCTTCTGAAAGATTTTGTAAAAAAGTTCAAAACGTTCAGTTGAATCTAGGCCTAGGGTCCACAATGATCTTTAGGGCCAATAAAACTCATCGATCAGATCATCCTGACTGTGTTGACACATTTGTATAATAACCCCACAATTAAAAAAAACCCACAAACACATGCATGCTAAGGTGTCCTCTTTTTTGAAAACCAAAATATGGTCACCCTAGTTAACGTTACCAGAGGAAAATTGACTTTATGTTACATATTCGCGTTCACACCACCGATCTCATTGTATACTTAAAGAGCATATAATATATACTTTATTCACACATCATCACACTCTTTTATTTTACATTTATATCATATTGCGAACTATTTTCCATTTCCAGCTCAGTATTTTAAATCTGACTTAAAACTGTTATGTATAATCAATTGGTACAGTTCTGTAAACTTATTTCCACAATTGCTGTAATTTACTGTTTAGTCTTCAACTTAATTCCATTCAATTTTTTATTTGTGTGCACGTATGCTCATGTTTAGAAAAAAAGAAGAAAAAGATTTGTCACACTCATCCCAATACAGATTGCTGCTACATGCAGTGAAATGCTAAAAATTTCCAACTCAGACTGCATGAGCCTGAATGGGACTCACTGACTCAAGTAATCAGCTGAACGAGAGGGAAGAAACTCTCGGTCAAGATTCACTGACTCATACTGATCCTCTGAGCAAATCTCAGTCGTGAGTGACAAAACTCAGTGACTTACAGGGCGAAAAAAAACAGGCTCAGCATGCAATTGCAAATATGACTTACACAATTAATGAATATCTGGAAAGCAAGATCTTGAGAAAAACAGATAGAGGGCACCTTGGCCTAGCTTTTACCAGTCACTGTACTGAAGGGATGTACACTGTTCTTCTAGAAGATATTCCCTTAGATGTTGTTTTGATATCCATGCGCCCCCATAGGGGCTGATTTGGGTCTGGTGATTACTGTGATCCTGCTCTCTAAGGGAACAAGAGGATTCAAACCATGCCAAATAAATGCCTGCCACAATATTACAAAGCCACCGTTCTTTTCTTTGTCATCTCTGTGTAGCCTATCAAGCCATACTCAGACAGGGTAGCCCTGCAATGATGTGTGTCTGAGAATTAGAAATAATTCTAAAGTTACAGTCTCACTGCCTAGCCTTCATTCCAGAGTGACTTTTATACTTACAAGCTTGTCTTCCTTTTATCCTCCTGACATTTCTCTAATTAAGACAGAGCACGTTAGCTGCAGCAACTTCAGAGCTAGCACTGAGGGTTTCCCCAGTGCCATCAATTTCTTTCCTTTCTTACTTTTATCCTCCTACAGTAGGATTAAGGTCAGATGGTGTAACAAGAAATTTAGGCAGATTGTGACAGAGTAGGATTACAGCATTGTAGACATGATAGGTCTTTACTTCATGCTGCCGTAGATATGAGAGATGGGATGGGTCTTCTTGATCCTGAAGGTTTACTGGGGAGAAATAAAAGAGGCAAGCCCTTCATATCCCAGCCCAGAGATGGAGAGTTCAAATCCGGACAGTAACAGGCACAGAATTCCTAATGAATTATCTTTACGGCTTTGGAGGCGTGTCTGGAAAGGTGAATAAATGTGTTCTGTTAGCCGCCTAATCACCATCGTGGACAGGCTCCATTTTAGCCCAGTTTTAATAAGCAGCCTTAATTTAAATAATCTATATATCATGATATCACTATTTATGAGCTCAGACTGTGAATAAGATTGAACTCTGATTCCCCTCTGCGAGACAAAGACAAGACTCGAGGCTCTGAGTAGAAGCCGCTAAATCTCATAACCTGGCTATATATCTTAGCTGAGCCTTGTAAAGCACGATATCCTCTCCTCTCTCCTCTGGAAATCTCTCATTCTTTCATCTTCGCTTCTACTTGGATATTTGTTTTTCTCTTATTTGTCTGCTGACTTGTTATTGTCTCATTCCTGTTCACTCAAACTGCCAACTATCCTATTTTCTCTGTTTCCTTCTGCTTCTTAAGCCTTTGGTTCCAGCTGTAAGGGCATGCCTGAATCAAAGATGGCTTGTAAAAGAGAATTAAAATGTATCTGAGTATGACGGTGGGGGGCATTTTGCAATTTTCTCCCTTATGTCCTTTCAGTCAGTCTATCAGTACCCGTCTCCTTGACTGTGCTTAATATGGATCTCACACTGAGCTGAATTATTACAAACTAATGAAGTCAACTGCAGTCGGATTCATGGCAATAATATGGCCACCAACTTTTAAATACAACAGTTATTGCATGTAGAGAGAAAAAGGCAGAAGAAGGAAGAAGAAAGGGGTGTGCTTGTCAGAGAGAAGATCAATGGCAGGGGATGGATGGTGAATGTAGGAGGTTCCCTCTGTCTGGATGCTGTTCTCCCCATGAATATACTCACAGCTGAGATGAAGACAGGACTTTACAATGCACATGTACTCCCTTTTCTTCTGACACTTCAAACAAGTGCGCATATCTCTGTGGGTCTCTGGCTCTGTGTGTCAATACATCAACAGAGACTTTTTCACACTCGTCTGTCTGTGCTACTCTTTCTGTTCACTTTCACTGACTCCTGCTCCTTTTCTCTCTGTGACTCCAGGGCTCATTTCTGGAGAGGTGATGCTGCCTGCATTTATAACCGCATATGCTGCAGCACTGTTGAATTCTGGATTGTAATTAGTCAGAAGGTGTTGATTAATTTTCTCTAACGGCTCAACAGCAGTCCTGGCGCTAATTGAAATCGTAGGTTAATATTAATGTTCTTGTTCTGATATGTTATTATTTCTATAGTAACAGCTCATTCACGGGGATGTGTACGGGGAATGTTAAACATAATCATTAGGATAATAATAACAATTAAAAAAACAGATTCAAAATGTCTTATTTAATAAAGAAACGTCTCGGGTGGCGGTGCTTTGGAAGAGTCAGTAAATTTTCTGCCACAGTAGACTTTATGCCTTCCGGTTTCTTGGTGACTTGCCAAGCTGAATTTTTTTCTCTTGTGAATTTCAAGAGAGAGGAAAAAACAGACTATGGTACTATTTATAGCTGTTATAAAGTAAATGATAACAGGAGCTACCTTGTCTTATGGACATTTCACAACAGTAAATGGAACTCTAAATGGTTAAAAATGATGATGTATTGTTAATGAATAACTTAAAAGCTATGTGCTGTAAAAGAGGAGTAGAACATTGGGGGCATGTGGGGTGGAATAATCAACTGTTTCACCACTTCACACAAGGCCACATCACACTTAGCCCACCACTGAATAATTTCCTATAACAGAGTGCTCCACAGTGTTTTATTCCTTATATAATTCATTCTTTCTTCATGAAAGATATTATGGTCATCCCGTAGCTATGTCATTATAAGGATAAAGATGTCATTCATTACAGAGTAAACTCATTAATGTCAGAGTGGACTTATCGGTGCTTTCTGCTTTTCTCTCCTTTGCTTTTCTCATTAACTCGCCTCATGTTTAATACTGATTACTGTCCTTCGCTGATTGATGTTAATGTAAATACCCGTGCTCGTCTGCCTAAGATAAAATGAAGGTCCTCTTTTTTCTCTGTATTTTTCTTGCCCACTGATATACACACACACACATATCCACCCACCCACCCACACACTCACACACACACACACACAAAGATTGTCCACATTGCAACAACTAAAACAGTACGGTTACAATCCTTCTATTGGCTCCAACCCTATTGTACTAATGTCTGATTGTTTTTCACTTGTTCTTTGACAGATACAGAATCAGGAAATTTGGTAAAATATATATTTCTTTCTTTTCCTCTCTTGCAGGTGCAAGACTTTATCTAATTGTTTACCATTGCTTGTTGTGTTGATAGTGTTCATGCTGCTTCACAGTGGTGATATCACCCTTGACATCTTTTTTTCTTCCAGCTGTGAGAATAGTGAAATGCCATTCTTGATATTTTTATATAAGCCGTGTCCTGCTGGAGCTCACGATGCGTATAAACATTAATTGAGTTCATTTCTAACAAGACTTGGCTTGGCTATTGTTTTTGAGGAAAATAAATACACAGAGCAGTCTCTTTTGATAGATCTGATATACAGATGGACGATCCTGGTTTGATCCTGAGTTTGCGTTACTGTCTGATTGGAGTTTCTCATCTTCTCCCTGTGTCTGTGTGTGTTTTCTCTGGGTTCTCTGTTTCCTTTCACCTCCAGAACATGGCAGTAGGTCAATTAGTTATGCTAAATTACCCTAACGTGGGAACGAGTGTCTGAATGAATAAATGCAATAGACTGGCATGCCATCCAGGATGGATCCACTGCAACAGTTAATTAAAATGACACTGAAGATGAATGAATGATATACTGAGACGGACCATTACTGATATGAATAGTTAAACTCATTTGAAAACTGTCTTTGGAAGAAGAGTTGATTTTCTTTTGCCACATTAACACCGGGAGATGTAGCTTGGCTCAGCAAATAATTTGCAATCCTGCGTTTCATCATCATTTCTACCGCTGAGTGAACAGTCCCATACCTGAGTAGTCATTTGGTATTTGTTTGCCCAGGAACCAAAAACACGTTTGAAGGGTGTTTTTACAAGTGTGCTGAGTCGCAGCATACAGTTAGAGCTCTAAAGATTACAAACATGTAATCGACATTTTATGATCTATCCTGATAATGTATCTGGATAGATTCACATCTCTGCCTGAGCAGTAATCTTTATTAGTGACTGTCAGTCTTCTCAGTTGTCCTTTTGGAAAAATCATAGCTGTAACATACAGTTCAAATGTTCAGATTTGCTGTATTTCTTTTCTTTTCCTTGACACTTAGCCCAATTTTCCATTTCTCACCTGTGAGCTACATAAAATACACTGTTACCCTACATATATTTACAAACCTGAATCCCACAAGGCTTCATTCACTTTTTATATAATAGTGCCATACACACTACCTAGGGCACTGTACGCATGCCATTTGAAATTGGCCCAAGTAAATTTGTGCAGCTCATTCTGTCGTTGTATTTTGATGTTGCCTAACAAAGGTTGCACTATAAAGTATCATTCTTTCTTAAGCTAGCACACTGTAAGGAAGACATGAAGTTTTCCTATTCATTTCCTACATTTCCTACTCATGTCTATCACTAGTTACATTCAATAACCTCCAGAGAAACTTCTGCTTTTCCAGGTAGCGTTATTTCATGACACCGATCCTGGGATATGGATACGGACGCTTGTTTAGATGCGTTACCGAGCCATTCTGCGTTATGTTTCTGAGTAGGAAACCACTACTTGTGTGTGTCCAGTCTGGTCTCTTTTAAAACTGTCTAGACTCTGTCCTCCCTACTGTTCCTCTAAGTTTGTTCCATATGCTTCTACTAATTAAGAGTGAGGCACACCAGCTGTGTGTGAGCCAGCCTGGTAATGTGCATGAATCAGGCAGCTGGCTGTCCACATGAGCCCCTCTGCCTCTTCTGCAGTTTCATTCAGAATTTCTACAAATCAAGCTAGCATTATGACAGACTGGACTGATCTCTTAATTGATTAAACATTTGACTTGATTCCAACTAAAAAAAACCCAGAAAGAAAGTCCCTAGCAGAATTTCTTTAATAGGCTTCACAGTTAGGTGGAAAAGCATTTTTTCTTCTTTTTTGTTATTCTACTTTCTTGACACAATTCATAGTTGCGCACAAATAGAAATTTTCACAATTTCCACATATACAAGTAGCTTTGTTATTAATATTATTCATATATGATTACTCTAGTTATCTAGTAGTGCAAAAAAACTACTAACCTGATCTTTATGAAACTTGGTGGAAAGGAGTAGCATGGGTCAAAGAAGGACCCACTAAATTCTGGAGCTGATCCAGCACATAGGCGGCTCAACAAATTTAGTTTCCCTTTCGTTAGCATTGCGAGATTGGCATTTGGCCTTGGAGGAGGTCTGTACTCTCCGAGTGCCCTTTTTGTTTATTCAGGCTTAGTTTATGATACAAATAAATTGGTAGCTGAACTGTAGATGTGTAGTTCATGTGCTCATGAAAAACTACAGAACAGTTTTTATTAATATTGTAAAAAAGAAAAAAAAGAAAAAAAAAAAGGAACAGCTTTCAAAAGCCATTTCCAACCCAAGGTTGCTGTGTGTGCTATTTCACAACCCAGGCTTTATAAAGTAATGTTTCTTCGATGCTTATATCCAGACATGCTTGTATCATTGTCAGAGCCAATTTGTGCTTCTTCTTGTCCAAAAATGGTGACTGATGGAAGGCAAAAACAGATGTGAAGTAGGATTAATGGTAGCAGGAGCAAAAAGAGGGAGTGACAGTAAAATGGACAGATATGTTCACCATGCCTGCAGGGCTCTCGGAAGTCTTCTGAAAAGCTGAACCTCCGAGCTTTATTCTAACTTTGAGCACAAAGCCCCAGTGCAGTTATTCCCACTGGCTTTTAAAAACTAGATGATTACCTTTATCTTTTAATGGGGAATAGCACTTTGCTGAGAGGAAGACAACCACAAATTACTATAATTGATCCATTCAGCTTTCTGTAGAAAGCCAATGTTCTTACTTTCTGTAAAAATTGCAGTGCATTCTGAGGAGGGGAGAAAATGAACTTGGTGATTAATTTTAATTACAACAGCCTACATTGACCCACCAATGGTTAGTTTAAGTCTTATATTATTATGTGAGGAAAGCATTTACGGTAAGCCCCAAATTACCTTGTGAAATAATGTGAATTGCACAGATCGTTAATAGATTCCGGGGAAATTCTTCAGTGTGCACTTCTTCTCACTCAACGCTTGAGTTAGGTAGACTATAAAGACATACGGTCTGATTGATTTGTGGAAGAAAATGCCGTCTATGTGCTTAATTTACCATGAGAATAACTCATTAAGAAAGCCCCTGTGAGTATGATCAGCCTACAGTTTGAAATTAAGCTAAGGAGATAAATTACAGGATTGATTTCTGGCATAAGTTATTTTAGGGCTAATTAGTGTGTGTAGACGGTAATCACTAGCAGCACAGCAGCCCATGGGACTGGGACTACAATGAGTGTATCATATTCTCTGCTATTTTCCCCCCCAGATTGTGTACACTGCATCTCAAGAGGAGGCAGAGGAGGCAGCATGCTCACCTGGCTTTCAGGTGAAGAAGTACCACGTGGAACATGATGGAGGGTTCCTGAAAGATCAACCTGTCCTGCAAGGTAGTGAATGCGTTTGAATTATGGAGTCTGTTAAACAAGGCATGAGATTAAAATTCCAAAATGATTAGCGCAACTTCTATTTCCAGTCAATGGATATTTACATGCAAATATTTTTGAACGAATTCCTTGTTTCTGATTGCAGATTCTTGTTTATATGCATCCTAAACTAGACACTCTGAACACAATATGCATTTGTATGCACATTTGTATGCACGTTACTGAGTAATGTGATTCAAAGTTATGCACATCTCTGGAGTGAGAAGTCTGAAAACTCCAACAGGGTCATGAGGATGTGTTTGTGATGGAGACTACAAAGCAAATTTTTTAAGTCGTTATAAATAAGGGACCCTGCCAAATGCCATAACTGTAAGTGTAATATTACTGTTTAGTGCCAGTTTTACTATAACAACATGGAGCATGTGCGTCCAGTTAGAGCATTCAGCTTTTTAATTGTGCTGCTCATATTGTTAGCAAGTTTTAAATGATTTCTGTCACAGCAAAACAAGTGTCATCCAAGTGTTATTTCTTCTTCCATTTTTCTCCCAAATTTGGTCACCCACCAGCCAGCTCTCACATGTTATACAGCAAACCCCGGCCAGGCTAACACATGCGTCCCGTGAAATATGTGAAGCTGAAAAAGAGCTATAGTATTACTATAAGATTTCTATACTAATGAATAATATTTCTATGATGCTCTGTAATACCTCTATAATATTCTTCCCATCTACAGTCTTCCCATAGTAGAGTCTTACAGTGCCTTTGCTTTACCTGTTTTTCCATACACGTGAGCCAACAGATGCCCATGGTTTGCTCGTGTCACTGTGATTGACAGGGAAGAGAGAAAGCCTAGAAAGCATAGGGAAGTCCTGTTTCTGGCTACGGACAACTGAGGCATCGTCAGGAATTGACCTCATGATAAGGCAAACACTTCTGTTGTACCACTCCGGAACCCCGAGTGTGACAGTTAAATGGGCATAGAGTAGAACGTTAATGTTACACAATATTTTAAACTTGTTCAAGAGACAGGAGTATGAATGTTCTACTTGTCGAAAATACAGTATATGTGGTATATTATTACCTTACTCATCTTCAATGTTAAAATCATTGGAATACCACAAGAAATATATTGTTTATCAAAGTTTTTACACCCCTGTTCCTCTCTTTATGGAATTTTAATTACTTTCATTAACCCATGCAACCTCACAATTAATTTGAAATAGATTTAAATGAGTTAAACATTAAGTGTGTGCTTTTTAAAGGATGTTTTATTGCACAAGGATTGCATTGTGACCCAAACACACATGCACAGAATACACAAACACAAAAATTCCACACAAAAAACACACTACACGAATTCCTATAGTGTAAGAAATCCGACACAAAGGTTTACATGGCTATTATTCTTTTTTTTTTTTTTACAATTTATTATTAAAAGAACGGCTCGTTCATTCGCAAAGGCATTTCATTTGTATTGACCTGAAATTTTCCAATTGAAGTGTATATATGAATGTATTATTTTTAGTCTCTAGATTGGGCTCTCAGTGGGTTATTAACAGATTATTCAGCTGCATTTAAACATTGCTTGTGTTTGACTGAATGTTTCTCTAGGGTCTTAGCGAAAGGTGACTGTGTGTGGGCTGCATTTTCAGCTGGCATCGCTTATAATTTATGTCTTTCCATGCTTAAAAACAAACCCACAAAATATTCTCCGCTCATAAATTACTCCCTTTGATTTTTCTGATGTTTACAAAGGCTTACGTGGAGTCTCATGCAGCATCTGCTGAAGGGAATTTTCTTCTCTTTGACTAAATCTCCTGGGAATCAGACATATCTGTCGGTATGGCATGAGGAGTTTACACCCGCCCCAATGCTTTCAGATTTTACATGCCTCGCACTCTTCATGACTAATTCTTCATGTTTTTATGTATCAGTACATGCTTCATGATGGGACACCTCTTACCTATACAGCAAAGTGAGAAGTAAATGTAATGAATGTGAAGTCAATGTTCAAGAAATGATTACGCAAGAACAGGAGATTTTCGAACACAAGGAAATGCCTTGAGCACAAATTAACGCAAGCGATGAATTAAAAAAAGCCAACTCTAAGTTAATTGCAGTTAATGATAGTTCTTCCCCTTAGAAATGAGTCGACTGTGATTTGACTGGTCAGCCCGCACAGGCTCCCTCACGGCTGTTTCTCAGTGAAGCCACACTACTCGCTCCCCACTGTGGAACAGTTTGTGTGTCAGAGTTGTCACAACTCAGTGGGCTGCGGCTCCTCTGAGATTCACTGTAATGTCTACGAGCACATTTTAAGCTCCTCTGGGATCCATGGTAAAGTCTTGCTGGCATCGAATTGCTTTCCCAGTGGGAGACTAGCTTTCCTGCCAGAATTTCTTTCTCCTCTTCAAAAAATTCACAGCCATGTCAACAGGTTGCACAGCAAGGTAGAGAAGAATGGCTCTCCACTGTTAGCCAAAAGGGACAGCAGCTATTTGTCTGATCTTTTATGGGGGTGTTTGTGTTCACAGTGTATTATCGATTTGTGTGATTTTTAAGTAATTAAAGAGAGCATTGGGTTTTTGTTTTGCTGCTTTAGTTCTAAATATTGGCTGAAATGTCATAAATGCTCCATTGAATTTCTGTATCCTGTTATCTGGTGGGCAGTAATGACTCAGTGGTTAAGGCTTTGGGCTACCAGTCAGAAGGTTGGGGGCTTTAGCGCCAGCACCATCAAGCTGCTGTTAACCTTATCTGTTCCACTGGTGCTATATCATGGCTGATGATAATGCCCCTTTGAACAAAGTGAGATCCTTAAACACATGGTTGGTCAGGTTGGTCTGGAGGAACTCAAGTGTCCTGCACAGAGCCCTGACCTCAACCCCATGGAACACTTTTGTGATGAACTGCAATGCTGACTGCACCCCAGGCCTCTTTACGCAACATCAGTGCCTGACCTCATTAATGCTCTTGTGACTGAATGAACACAAATCCCCATGGCCATACTCCAAAATCTAGTGGAAATCCTTCCAAGAACCAGAGTGACGGTTATTATAATAGCAAAAGGTGGCCTAAATCTGGAATGAGCTGTTCAGCAAAACCATATGGGTGTAATTGGTCATGTCGGCATACTTCTGGCTGTATAGTGTAGTTGCCAAGAATGTGTGTGATTTTAAATGGCACAAATGACACATCATTTGTGCTGTAGTGCTGGAACATCACTGAGATTTCAAATAACATGCTTGGTGTCAGAGTATTATTAGGTATCATTCAGTGGATAGAGCTCTGATATACAATGGGTATAACACCAAAAGTGGAAAATCAGTGGAATCTGTACCAGAAATACTTCTGCAATCATCACATAAAGATTAAATAAATAAATAAATAAAATCAAATACGGGTGTTGTAATGAGGCCTGACATAATGTGGAGTTACTGTTACCACGATGAGGTAGATTATTATACCACATCAATTTGCTAATGATTAAAAATGTCATTAATTAAAGAACGAGATTTCAAGCTGTTACTACACATAGAATAATGTATTAGAATGAGTGCAATAATATACACATTGCTGGTGCTACTGCTGGTACTAATCAGCACTTTCTGACCAAGATTTCACATTCGGTGTGGTATAAAATGTTTATTTAATGGATAATAGGTAAGATAGCAAATCTCAGTTGGACTTTTTTGTCATTGTGTTAGTGGATTTGTTTTTTTGGTGTCATTGTGTTTGATTGGGAGAAGCAGTGTGGCATTTTGTCATCTCAGAGCTCAGCGATCAATGCACATTGAGACATAGCAGAGTCCTGCTTTATTGAGCTGCTCTAGCACCATCACATACTTACACACAGACACACACACACACACACACACACACACACACACACACACTCCCTGGAACACCATAATCGTCATCAAGGTCAGCATATGAAACAGCCTGGCTTTATAGTATTACACTATTGTATTGATTTTCATGGATTAAAGCGGGGAAAAAAGTGTTTAATTTCCACAACGGGAATGTTCTTGCCTTGTAAATTACCATTAATTCTTGCTGGAAACACATTCCTGGTGTCACAAGCGGTTACTTGATGCATGCAGATTTATGTTAATGCATTGCTCCTCTCTCTTTTCTGGGCCAGGCCTGCTCTGTAATTATGGAGATGGAAGTGAATAGGAGGTGGATGTCTTTGCTGGACGGGGCATCCTGGGTTACAGATATTAATCTGTCGATCTTGTAGGAACACCTGAATATGAAGAATACTATATTGTAATAAATGTGGATGGTACGGTACATCGTTTGTACGTTTCGATTCCTTTTGCTTAAGCTGCCCTTTGCTAGCATACGGATTCTCCCTTGTGGATAGATATATTATGGTATATACATGCAGATACCTTGACAAATATTGCCATTTCCATATGGACAGGCCTGACTTCATGAATAATATGCGAGTGTGTGCACAGGTGAATCGGCCGGTAGTCCTTATGAATGCTGATCAGGTTATCTGTCCTCTCTGTCAAGCCATGACCTTGTGTCACCCCTGAGTTTGTGAGCAGCATACATACAGTATGTGGACAAAAATAGTGCTAACTGCACATCCACAGTGCATGAAGCCATTTTCATTTTTTCCTCCTCTCAAAACCTCCATGTAAGCCAACACACACCAGGGAATAGAACTAAATTAAAACATGATTACTTTCACACCAGCCAAACGGATTGTGCGGTCCAAATGAAAAAGAAAGTTCTTCTCGTTTAACCTGCTTGATAAGTGCAAGCAGTAACAGAGATGCAATGTTCCCTCAAATAGGTCTTTTTTTACAGTACTAAAGTGTAAATCAAATAAAGTGGCGCGCTTCCCAATCTATGTGTGGTGAAGCAGTTCGTCGAGGTGTGATAGTTTTCAGTGTACGTCTTTTGGCTGGATACAGGTATACCTCTTCCTCACACTTTAATGAGGAGGAGAAAATTGAATGCAATTTTATGAAAAGCCAATGAGATTGATCCTGTCGTCTCTCCAAACCACCATCCACTAATTTGACACTGGCTTCAATTTTGCACGGACATTTTCCCCCCAGCACAGAAATGTGGATATGCCCCAGATGCACACAGATGGACAGTCATGCTCCTCCATCTCAGGAAAATGAGAAAAGCAATATTAGAGAGGTGAAAAATTGGATAGTAAAGCTTGCATGTGCCTAACTCGAGTCTTTTCATCCTGAACAAAATCTCAGCACCAAAATATAGGCAGCTAACGCATTGCATTAAGTGTAGTTGGTAGGAAATATTACGTTTTTTTTTTTTTTTCTTGAAGCAAGTAACCACCCTAGTCATTATAGCAGTGTAGTGCTGCTAGATTGCGAATGCATTAGCTTAAGCAGCTTTTAGGAACAGCATGTAAAATTAGGACAATACTTGGATTTTAAATGATGCTTATTTTTGGGGATGTGCAGTACATCTCTGCTCATTCGTGTTCTACAAATGGAATCTCAAAGCCTCAATTACTGCTTTTTCCTCAATGTTGCATCATATAAACTGAGGTCTACATATACAAGCATGTTGGAAATGATTTATGAATCAAAATCACAATATATATAAAGCCTGACCTTAAGGATTTTTTTCCCTACTGTACAATATGAAGACCCTGATTACACTGACATTATAAGTCTGTTTTACAATAGTGAAAGCACAAGCACTGCAGAAGGTCTGACCTTGTCTGGCACTTGGCCCAGTGCTTATTAACTGTATTAAGTGAAGAAGACCTCTGTGCTGGCATGGCCACTCTCTGCCACCACTATATCAGACCCGACCATCATTATACCAAAGCATCTGGCCTCTGACACTGCCTAATGTCTTTAAATCAATTTGATTAACAGTAGACACTTTATCATCTGCTTTAGATTTATTTTAGGGACTTTGGGAATATGCACAGATGCACACACAGGCATGGGCATGATGAGTCACTGTCAAACATATTCATTACTGTAAATACATTTGATAAAGGAAAGAATCCTTCGGGCCTTTGTTATTTAATAAACTAGCTGTTTTACTACAAAATGAAAACATGCACTAATTTTTTTCATGCTCAATGAAATAAATCATATCATTTTGGAGTAACTAAGTTAAGACACAGTGGGGAATACCAGACATGTTTATCATTGCCAGGTCTTGGCTCTTCTTGTTGTGTGTGTATATATACATACATATATATATATATATATATATATATATATATATATATATATGAAACTGCTTCAGCATATATCACCGTGATATAATATGATATATTATAGAATACGTGAATATAATAATTCAGTGGAGTTCAGCAATTCTAGTTACATTTGCAAGTTAAGCCGCACTAATGTAATTATAATAAACATAAGACTATTATGTTTAATTTATATAATCAAATTATATAAATAAAATAAAAAAATATATAAATTTTAAAAAATAAGAAGAAGGAGAAGAACAGACAGGTCCGCTGTCACCCCCATGCCATTTGCACTGAAGGAAATATTATCCTTTAATGATTTCATGACAGTATGCTAAAGTTTTATGTTCATCTCTGACTTACTGTATTAAACACAACTCTGACTATGTCTTATTTCTCATTCTCACTCATTCTCTCATCATGGTGGGAGAACACAGCTGAGCTTCTGTAGACTTTTTGAAGTTATACTTCTGTTAGCCAAAATGCTGACCTAAACTTACTTCAAGCACACAAATGAACGTTGAGAATCTGAATAGCAAACACCAGTCTGCTGTCTCCCGAGTCATCTTTGCTGAATTACTAACAGCATTTCAACATTAGTGAAGCCAACCGCTGTGAATTCGGCGACATGAATGCACTGAGCCACAGAGCCATATAAGCCACACACAAAGATAGAACAGTGACCTCGCGGCACTGAGCAGCCCCAAGACTGCTCAGAATGAGTGCACGTCAGCCCAAATTTAGAGTCAATGGATCTAAGCACAGCACCTCTGCCTTTGATAAAAGCAGAAGACATGTTGGAGATAATGTGGTGCTGCATCTAATCAATGACTGGTGGCTATACAGTACATCATGCATGGAAGGTAATGACCATAAAACAGCAACTGTAAAACAGCACAAACATGAAAAAAAAAAAAAATGAAATAAATAAAATACCCAAAACAAAAAAACTCCAGTGAGAAACGTCAGCAAAAATGCACAACACATTCTTTCAAATGGAAACCTGGGCTGTGTCCCAAACCGCAAAAAATATACATTAGTGTTTATGCCAAATTACTACCCTACCAATAGTGGTGGTAGGCATACTACTTAGTGAATACTATGCTTTTTGGGATGCAGACTGGATTTCTCATTGAATATGTATTGCCTTGCCACCGGCAACCTTCAGAATAATTTGCACAGAAAAGCAGGGCACAGCACAACCCACATGATGCTGGTTACTCACAATAGCATGTTTCTTACCAGCTTCAAATCACAAAATCCCAAACTGTTCTTTTTTATTCCTTTAACTGAATGAATAATTAAATATTTCAATCGCACATGACAGGCTAACAGTGAGTTTGCACTAGAATCCAGTGTAGGTACACAGATAAGCTTCATGTTTCGTCAATCCTAATTTTCACATCACATTTAATATAACATCATATCCAAGGAATTTAGGATCAAAACTGATGGTTTGAATGTTTTGTAAATGAGGTCCCTGGTCTGAGCCACAATGTGTAGTAGAGCTTCCCTGTCTCTTGTACAGACAAAGTTCCAGATCTCAGCTCTCTCACAGCCATAACTGTGTTACATTAATCACTCTGTGAACACACAACAGGCTGCACAGGGCCTTTTTGGGCCAGCTTTAATTGACTATAAATCATGCACACACTTGATAAATGACAGTAATTACAAAGGCTTGGATATGACGCAAGGATGCACATTTCCTTTAAATAAAGAGGGGGCGATCGGCAGATCCTGAGACCTGTGTGAGGGAGCGTAAGGGAGACAACATCGCTTCCATAGCTTGAAGCTGTCTCACATTGCACTGGAGTACCACGGGAACTCAGCTCACATGCAGCCAGAGAAGACATACTGAAGGCAGTAGAGACTTGAAGGAAACGACATGGTACCGTGATGCTGAGAAATCGGCGAAAACTATATATAGAGGGGTATATTTTTTTGTCTATGAATTTTGACGTATTATGGATAAGATTTTTACATAATAGAAAACCATCTGTACTATCTCTCATGGTCCCAGTTTGACAGTCTTTAGCTGACAGTCTTTCAACTTCTGCTTGAATAACGAACAGTGGAGGAGTGTTCATTTTGCCTGTGAGTAATACAGCTGAAGGAGAGCGTTTAGGCTGGAACAGAGAAATTGGGAGCATTGGGACTGTTGTGCTGTCCAGTGTTTTTATTAGCTCAGAAATGGTAGTAGCCTACATTGACTCTACAATTTATACACACTACTTTTGTTTAACACGTATTTAAGTTTAATTTACATGGTATGAACACTTACCCGAGGCAGCAATGATGATCTCTGCAACATCCTTTCAAGCTTTGTTTTACTTTGTCGTGGTACACATTTACCGTAATGAGAGGCAATATGTGAAAGGATAAGATGAAATCATGGTAATAGGTTTTTCTTCCATTTCTTGTGCATCAAACAGTAAATGGGAACTAAAACAGTGAGTACCACGTTCGCCATGCAGTTATACAAGCTAATAGTTTGGATTTGTCACTTTACAGTGCCATATGTAATTCACAAAGAATTGAGAACATGGTGTTAGTGCACTAATATAAGCATGCTGGCCTAGACAGGGGTGTCCAGTCTTATTTAGAAAGGGCTGCAGGTTTTTATTCCAACCCGATAGTCTATTGAAAGCCAGGATCATCTGATTAAACAGGCTGTGGAATCAGGGATGGCTACTGTTTGATTAGAATAAAAACCTGCACCCACATACCGTTCCTTTGCTGATCAGATTGCACACCCATGGCCTAGACGATAGTATGCAAAATAAGCTTTACAAAATGAAGCAGCTTGACTTACATTGGATCACTTTAGCGGGACATTTTCTTGAAGCACCATACTCCGCTCCCTAACCTACTTACAGAAGGAATTTACATTTCAAATCAGAATACATCTGCTTGGACTCATTAACATCATTCAAAACACTGCAGGAGAAAATAACCAACCATGCTTAATTTAAAACCGTGCTTTCACCCAGGCGTGTTCATCAATTAGTAGCATGATCTTTTTAATTGCGCCTTTGAAGGAGAATTTAAAGAGTAGCATTTACCATGCACACCCAAACTGTCAGAATTAATGCCCTCCTGCGTCCGAAATTCGCCTCCTTAAATTAATGCACACTCGGAGAGCATCAGAGTGGAATCTGCAGAATCTCTGCTGCCTGAAAGGTCAAAGCTAAACTTATCCATTTTAATGAGCGCTCGGTATTCAAGGCCTGGCCATTAATTTGAATAACAGTTGTACAACAGGAAAGCTTTACAATTATAGCTGAAATCACTTGAAAACATGACAGCAGAGAATGTGTTAATGTTTCGAGTGAGACCAACCTTGAAAAATAAGTCTGCTTAAAGCTGTGCGAGACAATGGGGCGGGCGCTAGCAAAAATTCCACACTTACACACTCACACCTTTATTCATTTTGATATGCCGTGGTTTATACAGTAGCAACTTCTTTGCCCGAACTCTGTGTGTGAGGGTGTGTGTGAGTGGGTGACATATTATTTTACACCTTTTCACGTCTTCAGCATTATTTTGCACCTCTTCGTATACACAGCCTTTGCATAATTAAGAAATAATTCTCAATTAAGCACCAAGATGTTAATGATGCTGTGTGAAATGTTTGCAAAAGTATTAGTAACTTCCATAATTAACCAAACTATTTAGGCCAAACTACTTAGGCCAAACATCTCTCTTCCTCCAAAAACATTTGTGACACAATGCATTATTCATTCCTTTATCTTAACGCTTTAGTGTACAGGTTATGGTGAATTCTGAGCTTAGTTTAACACTAGGCATGAGGTGGGAATACACCCTGGATAGGATGCCAGTCCATTGCAGAGCAGCATGCACACACATTCACACCTGGGGCAATTTAGTCACCAGATTACCTATCAGCTTTTTTCTGGGAGGTGGGAGGAAACTGGAGAACCCAGAGGAAACCGACACAGGCTAAACACTGCACCACAGGTCAGGTTTCACATTAAATATTTACCTTTTGATCATATCTGTCCACATATATATCTAGATGCCATGAATAATCGGTGGTTTGATATTTTAAGTACTTTATGAATGAATGACAAAAGAAATGTGCTTATCCAAGGAAGACAGTTATAAAAGATAAAACTAAAGTCCTGAGAAATAAGTAGTTAACCATGTTTTTCGACAATACATAAACAGTAATAATCAGTTATACTTAAATATGCTAATTTAAGGTAGGTGATTAGATTACTGTGACGTGATAATTGTAGTTCTGGTTGCAAAGGACGATGTTAGAAAAACATGTTTGTTCCTGAGATGGTGGCATGAGGCGAAGGCAGATGAAAATAATTTGTGAGCCGTTTATTAAGAGTCCAAATCAGCAGACAGACACATAGACAGGCCAAAAATAGACAGGGGTTGAACAGGCAAACAGTGCAATGCAGGGTAATCAAAATCAACATGAAGGGCAGAACCAAAAAGTCAACAACCAGGAATAATGAACAGAGAAAACGGAGCACAGAAATGCACACTGGGATTGGAAGTAAATGAGGGTTAACAGGAAACTGGTGAGTTAGATAGGCAGGTCAGTGAGCGAGAGCTCACTTTGAGTCAGTTTGTGGTGGGTTCTACATTAGGATAATGATGGCTGGTATGTTTTAAGTTAATGTCTGATAAGTTGATAGATAGGTCTATGATATGTTGTACTGATCTGATGTACTTGCCAAGGCTGAGACTCTGTGACCCAGAGTCCTGATTAAGCAACATTTTACTTATCTACAAATTGTACAGGATGTCCCGCACGGTGCTGACCACATGTATAAATCAGGGCCTAAAAGATTAAGTAGTGAAGTAGGAGGAGTAAGTCGAGCACACAGACGGCTCAGAACAGAGCGTAGGAGAAAGGCAAAGGCTATTGATCAGACTAATAGATTACCATCCAAGGAATTTCAACCTCAACACAAGATGATGGTTTTACTGTGACTTGTTGATTAATATTCATCTATAATTTCCTTTTAACATAGATTTTTTTTTCCCCTCTTTATATTTACTTTACTTTTAGCTATAAAAAGTATTTTTGTTCGAAGATTTCTGTGAATGAACCTGACAAGGACATTGAGGACATTTTGTTATTTTAGCCTAGACAAAATTTTCTATTCCGATTTGCATATGTCTCATTGTATTACTCAAAAACTGTAAAATTGTTTTGGAATTCTCTCTTACTTTTATGCTGCGTTGTAGGGTAAACGCAAATCTGTAAAATATTGATATTGATATAAAATACTGATAAAAAGTCACAATATACTTTCCTGAGTATCACCAGTATCTTTATTGAAAAATTTGGAATATTTTAATAACAATGACTAATAATAATAATAATAATAATAATGTAATTTAATAAGCTTGTAAAACAGCAACAAAAAAATGGCTTTTTCTAGATTTCAGATAAAAATGAAAAAGTAATATTTCTTTTTGTTCCTGTTCTGCTCACAGTTTGTAACATACTGTATATCACTATATATAAAATGTATGGTAATCCCTCAAACTATCATATGATATGTTAATCAATATTGCTCACCTTTACTACATTGTACTGTAACTGACAACAATCAAGAAAGAAAGAAAGGAAAGTGATCAGTCACCATTTTATATCATTTTCTATCAGCGTTTCTAAGCGCGGCTTAAAGGCACGCACATGTTTTAAGAACGGATGTTCTATCTCCTATTGACAAACTCCAGCACCTTACAAGGCAGCAGATGCACTCAACTCTAATTAAACTGGGTCTTTGGGTGTGACTTAAAAATGACTTACAGCCATGTTAACACTTTAGATTGAAGACATGACATGACTTTATAATAATTTGAATGGGCCACCTATAAAATTTATACACCTGTAAAACAACTTGGAACTTTCCTTCCATTAATATTAAGTTAACTTTTGAAATTAATCAGATGATATGGGCCTAAAAAGGCTGTCCTGTTAGCCGGTTCATGGACTTCTAAGATTAATTAAAGTAGTACTAAGTCAAGCCAAATGGACATGCGGTCTAATTTTGAAGATGTTTTATAGTGCAGTGAAATTCATTAATTAATATTACAGTCCTGATGGAAGACAATGGACTTGCTTCATTGTTTTATTGACTGCGGTTGTCTCTGCATTGAATGACTTAGCGCTGCCTAGAGACTTAAAAGTGCCATATGCTGACAAGCTAATTTAGAGTCAATTGTCCATTGTGTATAACTTATGTTACTGTCCTAATGCATGGCTGCAAACATTGGAGTCTATGTTAGCAGTCAGAGCTGGTCTTATTAGGTCTTCAGTTCATCTTCGGTCATTCAGTGTAGAGCCTGAAACTTTCAATTTACTATTTATAATAATCTATTTACCAAAGAACATTTGGCAGACCAAAGCCAATAAAACTTGATGGAAGGCATTGGAATTGCCTTGGACACTAATACTAAGTGCAGCTCTCCAGGCTGTCTGCATTTCCGCTCTTTATGCTACTGTATTTCTCCACTGAGGAGCCATTGGTTGGCACTTCGGATGTCGTGTATGAAGTCTGATCACATTGAGCCTGGGTGGTGAACTACGGCCATTCAGTGCTGCATGGCAGACTGGTTCGTAGGGCATTTGGTTGAAATTAGAGGTGTGTATCAACTATGACATCATGCAGATAGCAAATTATGCAAGCAGGAAGTTGTTTTTTTTTTACCCTCATGTGGGTGTGAGTGAGCTGTCCGATAAGAAGCTCAAATAAAGATGGCACACAGTAACTGCCTGGTCAGGGTCACAGCTCTTTAAATTGGGATACTAGTTTGTTTCATTTTTGTGAACATATAACTAGTTAAATTCCTTATGAAATATTGTGAGCAGGTACAAACAAAATAATAGCTGTGAGATTAAAAAAGTGATGTAGGTACGTACATGATTCTATACAGTGTGTGTCTTTATGTGTGTGTGTGTGTTTGTTTTTATACCTACCCTAACCCTTACCCAGCCCTAACCATAACCATAATCATAAGTAACCAAACAAAATACTTTCGGCTATTTTAGTTTTTTGATTGTATTCGCAGATTTTTGTAAAATTGAGTTTTCCCTTGTGGGGACCAGAAAAAGGTCCAGAAAAGGTCAAAATAACAGATTTTCCCCACAATGTAATTTAAACATGGCACACACATATACACACACATAAACACACACACACACACACACACACACACAAACTCACACACACACGTGTGTATGTATGTTTGGCAGAGGCATGAAGTTCTGACCTGTTGAGAAAAATAATGATCATCTGCAGGAAAAATAATCTTATTTTTTATTTTTATCCTCATAAGCCTAATGGTGGTTCCATGCAGATCCTCTTCTCATAATTGTGTTCCTGGTTTTGATTTCGTTTCTCTGGATTGTAATTGTTTTGGATTTGACTAGTTTTACCCGTAACCTTTGCCTCTCCTCTGACTTTTGAATTGTTGGCCTGATTATTTAAATAATCATCAGCCTTCACATGCATCCGTCTCTGTCGCCTACCTGTCTCACTACTGCTAAATTCCTGATTTATCCTCTATAGAACAGACAGATTGAGGAGGAATTGGATGACTCATTCTTTATATTTAGGAGATTTATCCTAATGTTGTCACATTGTACGTTTCTACATGTTACTCAGAAATGTGATATGTTGTAATTCATGGTGTAAAATGAGTTTTATCTCCAAGAGTTCTGCAGCTGTATAAGTTTTTTAAGGAATTATTTGTGCAGTGAGAACAATAGATGACCCTGAGTGAAAAAGAAAATCAAAAGAAAAAACATTCTGTAAGGAGACCAAAGATTTGCTTCTCATAGATACTTTTTAAAGTTTCTTTTAATGAAAAATTCGCTCAGGTCAAACAGGGATGTCTTGCAGCATAACTTAAACTTATCTGATGAAATCACGTCTTTGTATACATACTGTCTGGAGAAATTGCTGTAGCTGTGTCTAAAAGAACCACAAATGACATGAAAGTTTTACCCTTTTTTTAAAATAACAGTTAACATGCGAATGAATTGAATGCTTGAATCTGTCTCACATCTCTCCTCAAATGCATTTATTACAGTGTTGGTTTGTGGAGAATCTATTAGTTTGATGGCTTTTCACATAGCATGGTGGAAGCATAGCTTCTCTTAGTCAAGTAGCTATCAAGCATTTTCACTGAAAGATTTCAGTGTGTCCAAAGAAATGACATGTTCTTCTTTCTTTCTTTTTTCATTTTAGCTTGAATTTGAGAGCATGACAAGTTTTTTGTCTGCCTGAAAATTGATTCACTCTTTCCTCATAGCAGAAACAACAGCCAGTGCTTATCTGTGCTAGGCTGCTTATCACAAATGCATTTTTATTCTGTAATTAACTCTCAATAGATAACAAAAAAGAGGAACCAAGAGAAAGAAAACAACATTTGTGTACATAATGCTGTTTCTTTTTCAGCTTGACTTTGAATGTCAAGGGTTTTTTCTTCCAATGCTCTATGAATATATGCAATCATGTTGACTTCCTGTGAGCAGTCAGAGGTCAGTGTTGGTACATCTGTGGGCTCACATTGTGAACATCAAGCTGCTTTCTCTCGTGCTCTAGCATGGACAATTTTGTGCCAAGGAAGAGTGCCAGCCATGCTGAGGTGGGTTCAGAGGTCCTGGTTCAGAGGTTCAGAGTGTCCAACAGGAAGCGGTTTCTGGTTGCCATGGCACAGGGATTGAGAAGGAGGAAGCAGGACAGGAATGAATAAAACCGAGGAATGAATGGGAATGAGCCAGGCTTTCTTTTAAAGGTGCCATCTTTGTGCTTGAGTGCCGTGCTCGCAGATTCATCTCTATCTCAGCCTTTAGTTATGACAGCCTCTCCTGTTTGACATCTGTCGACTGCCATGTTAAGGGGCTCATCTTGGCACCGCTGAGGCAGCCTAATATCCCCCTCACTCACTCTTACCCCGAGGTGTGTAATTTCTGCACCTCGGAAGTGGCAGGAAAGCCTCATTTTCCTGTTTACAGAGAATGAACAGACATCGCAACGGATTTTGAAAGCTCCAGGCATCAAAGTGTGTTCTCCGGTGTACCTGATGGGGACTGTGTGTACCCTACTTCCTTGTCAGAACGAGTGCTTATTACTAATGATTACTTCAGAATTTCATTAACCTTTACACATAGCTCGTAGTACATTTGTAATTTCTTTTTTTACTGTCAAGATGTAGACTTGACAATGCTTTTGTTTTTTGTTTGTTTGTTTGTTTGTTTGTTTGTTTATGCATCCACATTTTAGCGCATTTTTATTAAGGTGTTCACTGTGTTCTGCATTTTCTTTTACAAGTGTGTATGAGAGAGAAAGAGAAAACTAATTAGACTGATAGAATTGGATGTATTCCATTAAAAGGTCTCCAAATCCCAAAATTGCTTTTGTCATGGAAACGTGTAAGAGTGTAAGACAGAGACATACTTGTAATAGACGATGCTGTGACATATGTTGTGTAGCACCCAATTTTACCCTCCTTCCTGCAGATCAGTGGCATGATTTAGAGACTTCATGTTTGCATATGGAATAGACCCATCCAACATCCTTAACAATCAGGGGGTTATGAAATGTTGCTATCGAGCTACAGTTGCACGATAATCATATTGACTTTGTAATGACATCCATCAACCACAGACGTGATTCAGATCAATCTTGCTCGCTAGCTGCTCATTTCCTGTATTATGGAAATGCTACCTAGAAATAGCAGGGAGAGCTGTAATTTCCAGCTAACCGTGTTTGGTTCCTTCCAGCGGATAGAGAGTTATGAGTTTTATAGCGCGGAATATCAACTGATAATAATTAGGGCAGTGGAATATTCCGTTGAGATTGACTGTCCATTTTTTTTTTTTTTTGATGTTTATAAGAGAGCGGGGATCAGAGAGTGAGACAGAGACAGAAAGAATCTCATTGACTGTGACTTCAATGGCTGCGTGCTGATAACAAACAGGAGCAGGGTTTCCCATAGGGGAAATACACAAAGCAATTATGGCAGGGGAAAGTTGCCTGGAGAACCTTATTAAAATTTAATAAGCCCAAGGTTCTTTTTTAGCTTTTGTTTTGTGATGGTAAAATTTTTACATTCCCCAGTTCTAAAATAAGATGAGGTTGTGAGCTGAGGCGAGTTTGGAGATAAAACAAAGAGTACCCTGTGTTTGAATTGACAATATTTGTATTTTATTTGATTTATTTTTTGTTAATAAAAAGCTCAAATATATAATTCTTGGCTTCCTTTGTTTAGTTTTTGTATGCAATACTCAGAGAATAATTAAAAGAAATAATAACACCTTATGTGCCTAATATTAACCGAGCTGTTAAATTTTAACTCGTGACATTGAAATGCATTTCTTAGAAATGTTATGCATTGTAAAGAAGAAATATATGCACTCTAAAGTCATAAAAAAAGGTGTTCTTACAAGGGACCCTTTTAACATAATGAATTACAAGACTTTTTTTTTTCTTCAGAAAAATAATTGAACAGAAACATAATTGCGCAAGTAAAACTAATTGGTTGGGAGTGCTAAATGATTTCTTATAGAAAGCTAAATCAAATCAATATTTTTTTTGCTGTTAAATTACAACAGTTAAAACACATCTATTGTTTGACATAGATGATGTGGAGTGTTTGCCATGAAAATCCATGTGAACTAGCAGTTACTATAGAAACAAAAATGTATTTGAATGAATGAGCACATTGACATAAACCTGTAATTTATCTTACAATGAGCTCTGTTGTTAGCGCCGTGTAATACAGAATTATTCAACACCTTCTGACCAATCAGCCTTGAGGATTCTCCAGCACAGTGGTAGGATTAGTATTGTTTGCATTTATTAGTAAAAGAAGTTGTAGGAGCAGTCTGTGCGAGAAAGAAAACATCAGAAATGCTTTGTTTCCTTAGAAATGCTGCAGTTTATTTGTAGTATTTATTGTTTCATGTGTCTCACTTTACAGTTGTCTCACTTACAAATAGAAAAGTTATAATAAATGAGTTTTAGTTTGTGCATCTCAACAATGTACACATCCATCCATCCATCCATTATCTATACCGCTTTATCCGTCTGGGAAGCTGGAGCCAATCCCATCATCTTCAGGCGAGAGGCGAGATACACCCTGGGCAGGTCGCCAGTCCACCACCGGGCCAACACAGATAAACAGCCACACACGCTCGCATTCACACCTATGGGCAATTTAGAGTAGCCAGTTGACCTAA
>JAQQZR010000037.1:8552550-8573941 GCA_030068235.1 Notoglanidium macrostoma | reverse complement strand
GTCTTTGGACTGTGGGAGGAAACCGGAGCACCCGGAGGAAACCCACGCATGCACGGGGAAAACATGCAAACTCCGCAGAAAGGCACCCTGGGTAATCCGGTGATCGAACCCAGGATCTTCTTGCTGTGAGGCGACAGTGCTAACCACCGCACTGTGCCACCTGTACACATACAGTACATTTAAAAAGATACATTTTTTATCCTCTCAGCACATTACTTGTAACGCATTAAGTTAACAATCTCTAATGCATAATCCACATTCTTGTAAATTGGATTACATGGGGTCACAAACATTTAAGGGGCAAATGACCCAAAATGGAAATTGTGACTTTTCTGCAACTCCAAATCTTGACCATCCTGCATTTTTTTAAATTCCAGATTTATAATATAGGACTACTGTAACACTTGAACATTTTATTAAGTCATTAGCATTATGCAAATATAATGTGTGACTGAAAAACAAGCGAATATTCCTTGTTTTGACTTACAAGTCTAGTGGGATGTGTTATGTTGGTATGAGAAGAAAAAATATCACCTGACATGAAACAGAAAGATTTGGTTTGAACTTGGCTTGTGACTGTGTGTGCTGAATCATTGTCAGTGTGAGCGGCAATGTTCAAATGACTAATAGAAAATATAAAAGACCATTTGGTTAGTTTTACGGATATACATGAAAGGTTTTTACATTTCGAACACCAACCCTAATAACAAAACCCAAAAATACTACTGCTCAATAAAGGTCTAGAATAATGGTCTAGAAAAAAACTATCCAATTAAAGACACAATGCTAGTCAAAATCATAAAGGAACATGATGTACAGAGCAAGACCAGAATGTATGGTTTACACTGAGATGTTCAGTTAGTGGTTGGTTCTTTAGATGACAAGTGATTTAATTACCTTGCAGATACTGCAGCCAGTTAGGGACTGATGCACTGATGTATTAATTAATGATAGTACTAGAACGGCCTCATCGGGATTAAGAGAAAATGTTTTTGTTTTTTGTTTTTTTGCTCCTGGTTTGCTGTAAATCTGATGCAGTGGCACATTGCCCATATTGTATTCAAATGGCTACATGGGTCACCTGTGGTGATCAGTAATGGGACCCATAATTAGTGTGCAGTTCTGTTAAATACACGAGACTATATGTATGTGTTGTTTGTGCATGTTGGTGGGTGGGTGGATTTATGTGTGCCTTGCTGAGACATGTCGCTCTGACCTGTTGAGAGAGATGCAGAGAAATAATGATTATATATATGTGTGTGTGTGTGTGTGTGTGTGTGTGTGTGTGTCTCAACTCCCTATAGATTTAATGTTTATTACTTTAGACCCCTTTACACAAAGTTTGGGCAGAATTAAATATTAAAAGAGGATGTAGTTGTGAATATTGTAGTATTATATGTCTGCTCTTATAACATTTTCTTATATACCATAGGTATGTAGAAAGCTAATTATAGCTCTATATTACAAAGGTTATAGATACTGTTCATAATAAAGGCCAGTTGTGTACCTGGTAGCAATCAGATCTATTTACTGTTGTGCACAGGAGAAAATATACAGTTTATACAAAATGATACATGTTATTAATTATACAAGTGCAGAAAATTATAGAGTAATTGAAAATATGGGTATTGTCAAAAAGGTTTGCTCAATTAAAATGCAAGTAGCTAGACTAAATTATTCAAAACAATAAAATAAATCATTTTTGTCAGGACAAATTCAGAACGCTGGAAGTTTTTTTTATGTCATTGATATGAAATATAAAAAAATCCAACTACCTTACACTTCTTAGTATTTGTTAAAAAAAAAAAAAAAATGTATAAGATCGGGCTCTTGTGTTCATTAAAATATCTGTAATTTATAAAAAGGAATTTAAATTTATAGGAAATTCATGAGAAAAAATGATTGATTGTGACATCCACACAAGCCATATTGGTATAGATCTAATACTTAAGAACTAAAGGTTAAAATGAACAAAAATGTGAAGGATTGACTTGGTCAGCCAGTATATATATATATATATATAAATAAGCCTGTAATTGAGAAGAGTTTATTTATTGTTTAATTTTAAAGTACAAATCCTCTACAATTTGATTAATATAATAACAAAATCCAATTTCTTTAAGCACTTTCAACCTCTGGCTGTAAATAATAACAGCTTTCAAAAACATTATTTCTTCATTTAGTGAAATTTTTCCATTTAGTTTCAATTCCTCTGGATGAAGCTGTCAATGAGTCATTACATTTCATCAGTCTACACATAAGATGTTGTTCTGAAATTATGGGTGGTCCTTAGAATTTTTAGCACAATTGCTTAATTTTCAGAAAAATACTAGCACTTCAACTTTGTCTAGCTTATGTACATGGAGCCATGCTTATCCTCCCAGTAAACACTCACTGTGAAGTGTTCAGGACAGAAAATGAACAGACTGCAAGTGCCAAGTCGCAATAATGATTATTAGACTTCCTCGGGTTTTGTTATCAAGGCAGTCATGAATCATTCTGAAAATTCCAAAATTTTGTGTGTTTTATAACTAAATAATAATAGTGTACGAATAAGAATAATGCAACCCTTCCATTCACATCACTCTTCCATTTAACATTTAACTGTAAAAGGATAGACTGTAACATCTGGCTTATTATTATGATGAGGCTAAATTCAGAAAAAGAATGAATGAATGTCAGTTCGAGTCTGAATGATCTTGTGCAAATAAGGCTTCAGCTTTGACATTTGGACATTTACAGGAAAGGTTATTTACCTACCTAATTATCTGTTAAATACACACTTAGAGAGCAATTTTCTTAGTAATTATACAATTAATATTCCGTTACTAGAAATCGTTCTTTTTAGTACATTCAATGGGCTGACTATCAGGAAAAGGTTTTTTTTTTCCTGAAAAGACTTTTTCCCCCCAACACAAGCCTGCCTTTGTTTAGTTCATATTAACTGTAATTAGATTCTGTGCATGATATTTAGACATATAACTGAATCTGAACAGCAGAAAACTGGAAATATTTAAGACATAATCTTCCTCTGTTGTAGTCTGTCCACCTCAAGATTGACGTGTTGAGTGTTTTGAGATGCTTTCTGTTGTAAAGAATGGTTATCTGTAGTACAGTAGATTTCTTGTCAGCTCGAACCATTTTGACCATTCTCAAGACATTTCTACTCACAGAACTGCCGCTCACTGGATGCTTTTTTGTTTTTCGCGCCATTCTGGGTAAACTCTAATGCTGTGCATAAAAATCCCAGGAGCTCAACAGGTTCTGAAATACTCAAAGCAGCTCATCTGGCATGCAGCCATTGTGATCACATTTTTCCCCATTCTCATGTTTGATATGAACATTAGCTAAAGCTTTTAACCTGTATCTGTATGATGCCATGTGATGGCTGATTAGATAATTGCGTGAATGAACCGCGGTGCAATTGCACAAAAACGTAAAGTGGATATATGATCATAAAAATTCTAAAATAATCCAATGTTGAATTATTTGTTGGAAAATATTCTTCTCTTTAGACCCATTCAGTTAAAATTCCTTCTTATGTTTTTGTATTCATGCAGTGGCATAATTAACCTCAACCCGTATACAGTTACTTTTGGAAAGGGCTATATTTAAATTCTGAGGAACACAACTTCCTGATTGGGATTTGGAAACATCTGCTCCACCTACTGTGCTCTTTCATTTAGTCCATGTGTGAGTGACACGCTGTGGTTGTTGATAATCAGTGTTTTAGCATATGCCTACTGATTTACAGCAAAACCATATTTAGCGTAAGCACATTTAAAACCCAACAAACAAAGGCTGTCATCAAAGCCTCATATGAAGAAGTTTGGAGCTGCTAGGCACTGACATGTCATGAAATATTTATTTGCTTACTTGGCTGTGCTGAAAGTTTGATTTATTAGTGTTGGTGTGCCAAATTACTGCATTTCCTTTTCTACATCACTAATGTCTTATACATCCAAGAACGTTTTAATTAATTGAACGAATTAATTGAAATGATCTTCAAATTAAAGCAAGTATTCTTAATAAAGTATAATAAAATGCTCAAATGTGTTCTTCTCCAGCGTTCTTTTCTTTATAGTAAATTAGCATTTGGCTTTATTCACTCCAGTCTACAGCCCAGATGGTAATGTTTCAGAGCGACTGATCAGCACATTCTTACTGCATTACTTACCATATTTATTACAGCAGCAGTGCCTAAACTGCAGTCTTAGAAGGTCCAGCACTGTTTAGTGATTTTGTAGTTCTAATACTGGTGATCAGTTGATAAGTTGAATCAGTTATCTTTGAGCAAATGAAAAAGAAAACTGGATTAGGAATGGAAGATCTCACTTTCACTCCATTATACTCCAATTTTGAAGAACACTTGAAGGTAATTGATTGCCCTTACAATAGGTGATGTATGGGCATATGGGTGTATGGACATCTACAGAGCAAAAATAAAACCACTGGGTCTGTTACAGTGTTACATTTTCCCAGTTAGTCACAGTGTATAATTGGATGGTTACATCACTGCTGACTTTTTTCAAAATGGCAGTTAAAATGCATTTCTTTTTGTTTGTTTGGGTTTTTTTTTTTTTTTGGCTTTTCTTTGCACCCATGCTCAATATCATCTTATAATGACAAAGTGATGAATGCTGACAGTGTAAAACATTTTACGGAAGTGCCCTCTCAAAAAAATCTTTTAACATCCATTTTGGATTAGATTAGCTTTACAGAAGGAGGTGTGTTAATGTCATTTTTACCAGAGTGTCTCTGGGAATTCAGTCCCGTCTGATTCCATCATGTCAGTAATTTTTTATGGACTGCTCGTGTACACGTCAGGAAAGACCACGCCGTATTTAACCTTGTAAAAAATGACAGATAGAAGTAATCCCAGGTAATAGAGTTCCTATCTGGATTGACATTTGGGTAAAGATTCTGTTATATCCTGGGAGAAGAGAGATTATGTCGTTTTGTCTTTCATCAAAACCAAAAACAAAACCGTCTGGCCGAGTTTAAAACACAGAAAAATTAAATATAGGTAATCTTAATAAGAACCTGTCAGAGAAGCAACCAACCCTTTTTTGGGAATATATTGGTGTACCAAGCACAGGTAACGACTTGTAAATGGGTCACTATAAGTGTGAGATCTTTGGACTAGGTTATCTTACGACAAAATCCATATGTTAATTAAACATAATATCCGTTAAAATGGTCATTTTGATGATTTAAAAAATTAAAAATGATGATTATTAGGCATCATGTCTTGGGCAGTATGGTGGTGCAGTAGTTAGCACTATCATTTCACAGCAAGAAGGCCCTGTTTTTAAGCCTGCTGGCTGACTGGAGCCTTTCTATGCGGAGTTTTCATGCTCTCCCCATTCCTTCCACAGCCCAAAGAAATCCAGATTAGGTCAACTGGCTACTCTAAATTGCCCATAGTTGTGAATGTGAGTGTGAATGGTTATTCATCTCTAAATTAGTTCTGCAATAGATTGGATGGATATAACTGTATGCAGATTAAATATGTCAGCCAGGTAGTGCTGACCAGGGTTGAGTTGGGGGGCAAGGTTCTACCGTTCCACTGCAAATTATGTTCCGTATACATAGCTCTGTGTATTCCGTGTTCCTCCTTAATTTAAAAGTATGCACAAAAAGTTGTTCATAGCAATAACTGTTATGTATGATGTCATTCTGGTTGTTTATAAGTAAGTTCTCAATGCTACCAGTGCTCTTGGTGAAAGTAAAGCTTAGAATTACATGTTAACACCATCAAGGCAAATAGGTAACAGAAATAAAAAGCAATGTATATGTGAAATCCACACTTTCATGATTGAAAAAGGTCCATGCGTAAACCACGTTGTAGGCAGACACAGATTTCAAGTTCCACGTGCAGCAGGCGATATACAGTGCATGTCAACTGGTGAGTTGAAAGTGAGGAACGGTGGCGATGTGTGCGGTGCGCATGTACCAGTTTTCAACATGTAATAATCAGAGAACTGAGAAACGGGATAATAAAAGCCATATGTTTTCCTGGCAATAATAATCACAAGATCACATACCCAGCTTTGCTTTTCCTTTATAGTCTTTGAAAAACAGAAAACAAGAACCACACTGCAGTTGCTCTATACACTGAAAGACAGCTGGGATTTACTTTTAAATAAGGAAATGCTGCATTATATGAGATGGGAAATGTAGCATGTCTGTATTGCATATGAGTGTGTGCTAAGACAAATGAGCCACAATAGAAAGCTTGGCCATCAATTGGCCATTAAACACACATTTTCAAATGCCCTGCTTGACCTTGCACCACTGATCCCTGCAGCTGTTCCAGATAACTTGAGCAAATTTTTTGTACTTACCTCATACCTCGTACCTCAGCCTACTTCCATTTTCATGCAGCAGGGTGTTAAAGGGGCCAATTCACACTTCAGAATCCAATTTAGTTTTTTTTTGTTTAGTTTTGTTTTGTGTTGAAAGCACATGACTGCTACCTGCTAGCTCTCTGTGCAGCAAAACCTCTTCAAATTCACTGTTAGACATCTCTTTGAAAACTTTTCAAATCTCAAACATTTTCGTCACGTGTAATACTTGGAAGCATTGAACAAAATTTTCATTTTTTTTCCTTCAAGGCCGTTTCAGGTCCATTTGATTAAGGAATAACCATACAAAAACAGAATGGATTGGTTAAAAGACTTTAAAATATAGATACTTTGATAAAATATGTTAAATTTCACATCACTTTTAATGATTTATGGCCTAGGATGCCACCCTATTGATGTAGTTATTTTTTGGAATATCGATGCCATTGAAAAAATGGCAACTCGCTGCTTCTGGGATTCTTGGAAGGGTGCACCGGCCCCTTTAATGTCTATACAAACCTTTTTTAATACATATTTTGAGCAAATTTTTCACAAATTAACTTGTTCTCTGTTACTGCCAAATTACTGACCCAAGTCTCCTCCTATCCATATCTGTGTCCTATGATGTTTTGAACGATTCCTATACTGCTGATTGAAATGCTGAGCATCATTTTTCGCTATGCATTGAGGATCAACATTTAATTTAGCCACACTGTGAAATGCAATTGTTACTATGTGGATTAAATTTCATTTAATTCTACTTTTCAACATAATGTGAAATACTGTACAATATATTAATAACAGTTCCTTAGCATAGGTTTTCCTTCACTCAGTATCGAGAAGCAATGTTCACACTGCATTGCCTTTCATGGATATCTGGCCATATGGTACTGCACATCAATGTCTGCTGCTTGCAAGGTAAACATTTATAGACAACTTCACCCTGTTCTGGGAGCATAAATCTCGGATGTGTTTCACCTCAGCATATCTGCTTTACACCATCTCCTACCTGCCCATAGACTGTATCAGTAACTGGGTGAAGAGAAGCAAGCAGGGCTCCACCTTGTGAGGAATAAGATGGCTAGTTTCTGCAAGGAATGGAGTCTTGTGTGCACCTCTCTTCTTGTCCAAACATTGAGCAGTGCTAGAGATTATATTTGAGGTGAAAGAAACCATCATAAAGTTCTATTGCTATGGCAGAGCTGTTTAACTGAAGAAAAGCTCTGAGCAGCATAAATTATTTGGCTGCTCTAGCTGCCTGGGAAATCCTGTCAGAAGTCACAGTGGCTGAATTCACACAAGCAGCCAAAAGAAGCAGCACATCGTTATCGTTGTTGTTGTTGTTGTTGTTGTTTAGGGTTTTTTTTGGTGGGGGGTTTGCCACATCTTTAGCATACCTTGGCACTTCAGATTTACAAAATCATAAATAGTTGTCACCAAAACATTGTGAAAAATGTCTTTTTGTCTCTTACTTTGTACCCTTGTCTAGGCTGTCTTCCTGTAAATATACTGCTGTGTAAGAAGCCAGTCTCACCAGTTCAGTAGTAAATGCAGTCAGTCCGCCTAAAGACGTTTCAAACCTTGCTAGCTAAATAAGATTTCCTCACACAGTCAATGTCATGATTTGATCAAGATTCTGGATAGCTATGTTATGTATTGAAAAGGACCTAAGCCTAATTGATTCAGTTTCAGTTTGTAATCAGATACCAGCTGTCAGCATGTCCATGTTGCTCCTGCACCACAGTTGGAAGGGAATCCAAATGCAGTTTTCTCTCTTTTTCAATTTGGGTGTAACCAAGATGTTGATGAGATACATGTAAAAGAGAAGCATACATATATACATATTTCAGTTCATGAAAGACAACTCAAAGCTGGCTCATACACCAGTATACAATTTTGCAAAAATTCAGATTTTTCTCTCTTCCTAGTAGGACTTTCATGTTAGCAGTGTAGGCGCAGTTGCAACAGTATATAGCGACATTTTAGTACAAAGAAAATTTCTCTTGGGACATTTCTGCATCTCAGAAACTGTCAGTCTGTTTTCAGACTTTCTGGAGTTTCTGGATATGAAGAGTTGCTTTATAGTGCTTTCACTGATGTGACTGTGTTGCCTTCATAGGACTTTTTAATATTCATATGCATATGCCAGTAGAGTTTGATGACTAAATGTTTTAGTGTGAACTAATATTAGTGTTTAGTTAACTCCTTTGATAAAGTATTATCTGTCTAGCTGCCTATAAAACCTTCAACCTTGTCATTTGACCCAGATTTAGATACTTGCATGTAACAGATAGCAGATGTTGCTATTTCTGATTGCTATATTGTTTTTGTGACTAGTTTAAAATGTAATTCAGAGAACGATAATAGGACTATTATGATAATTTATAGCACCAGATATGATACAATATATAATACATTAAATCCCATCAGTGGTTATTTGTATGTTTTGGAGCCTTTTCCATATGACCAGAAACCTTTGATATGAATTCAAGTTTTGTGGGGTTTTTCATCTTTTTCCCATAGCCCCCCCCCCCTTTTTTTTTTTTTATTGCTCCTAGGTGTGAATGAGCATGTGAATATGTGTGACTTGTGACTGGCTCCCCCATCCAAGGTATTCCCTCTGCCAGTCTTGCTCTGAACCACTATTACCCTGGCTAGGTTCAAGCGTTTACTGAAGATGAATAAATGAACTGGCTAATTAATTTAGGAAGTGTCTTTTAGTTGTAATATTCCATTATTAAACAACTCTTCAGTTGAGAGCTGTTGTGACAATTGTGATAATGTTGGTATTAATTCTTTTATTTGTTTCTTGTATTAGTAAGCAATCAACTTTTATAACAAATGCTTATATTATTATTATTATTAGTAGTAGTAGTAGTAGTAGTAGTAGTATGAATATTGTTATTGTTGTGTACAGTTGTATTGTTGTAACAACTGCTCAAGTATCATATGTAGCTAAAAAGCCTTGTTAGTCAGAATGTTTGTATTCAACCCTGATCTATTACTTCTGTTTGTGTTAAGGTAATATGCTAAAAGCATGAAAACATTAGGCTTTTAAGCGCATTAACCTATTATGCGATTCAACCATGAAATTAAATGGAATTCGCTTTGCTAAAAAATTATAATTTGCTTCGAAAATAGGTCAAAAAATACCTTTTCTCTTAATAATATTCACACACTCAACTCATCAAGCTAATGAGTACCCAAATACCATTTTATTTAACATTAAAGAGATTATATTATTGTGTAAACAAGTACTGTTAGATAACACATATTAGAAAGGCATTCATGTGCTGCACTGTTCAATAGCTTACATCTCTGTTTATTGGCATGGTTTAGTGCAGCAGGTCTACATGACTGTAAGTAGTGAACATGTCAATAAGAGGTGCAGAAGATTTTATAAGCTTGTATAGCCGGTATATGGTATATGGCTAATATATTGTGAATATATTAAGGCTGATTCTCATGAACAGGAAGCGAAAATAATTTTAGGTGTAACCACATTAATCTTGTGCAACATAGACATGAGCATATAAATATCAGACTACTCAGACTACTGTCTAAACCAACCAATGACAAAACAAGAGCACAGACAAGACCAGGAAAAGAAAACTAACAATGTCACAGTAATAATCCAAGCAGCACACATAGTACGGAAAAAATATGCCATGTGCTGAGAGGATATCATGTCAACCTTGCCAATTTTTCAATGTAACAATATCAGTTCCATCCCCAATAATTGCTTGTCAGCCTTTAAGATAGCACATGATACAGCATATCCTAATTTTGCATCATAAACTAGTAGTAGCCTAATATTTTGCACACAGAATTTTAACACTTATAATAAGTAACTGAACTGGTCTGAAGGTGTCAATGCTGATGTGTGCAACAGTAAATATGGTCTGTTGTGCATAACACAGCCACATTGGTCTTTTCATTGATTGTTCCTGGGTACTGATGCAATATTTTTACTGTGCAGCAATAATGAATTAAATCTAGTTTGCTGTATATGTTTTGCATATGGGCTGTTCACAACCTGGTGAAAATGCTTCTGAAACTACCTGATTCACTTATAGCATTTTATCGTAGTTTGGGTTTGTACTGCAAAACATCATCTTCAGCATGCTATATTATTGCAACTTTTTATGATTCTCTTTTAAACTTTTGTCATTGTTGTTGTTATTGCAGTCTACGAACTTGTCCATGTGCAGATCATTCAGGACCAGACAAGACACTCGCAAATCTCAAACACCACAACATAATGTAACTTGACCTTGATCGTAGTGCTAAATGTATGCGCACATATCATCACAATACAGCAAAAACAACTTTAAATTTAGTATATACTTTTAAAGAACCAACAAAGGCATTATTGTATTGCATGTGTAGTCCCAATGATATACAATGATACACTATATGGATAAAAGTATTGGGACACCTGACCATTACACCCACAGGGACTTTAATGACATTGCATTCAAATACATAGACTTTAATATGGAGTTGGTCCCCTCTTTGCTGCTGTAATAGCTTCCACTCTTCTTGAAGGCTTTCCACAAGATTGTGGAGTGTTTCTGTGGGAATTTGTGCCCGTTCATTCTGTAGAGCATTTATGAGGTCAGGCACTGATGTTGGATGAGAAGGCCTGGCTCGCAATCTCCAATTCAGTTCATCTCAAAGGTGCTGGATGGGGTTGAGGTCAGGGCTCTGTGCAGACCAGTCAAGTTCTTCCATACCGAACTCATCCAACCATGTCTTTATGGACCTTGCTTTGTGCACTGGGGCACAGTCATGCTGGAAGAGAAAAGGGCCTTCCCCAAACTGTGTAAACAAAGTTGGAAGCATAGAGTTGTCCAAAAAGGCTTGGTATGCTGAAGCATTAAGTTTGCCCTTCACTGGAAGTAAGGAGCCTAATTCAAACCCTGAAAAACAGCCCCACACCATTATCCCTCCTCCACCAAATTTCACAGTTGGCACAATGCAGTCAGGCAGGTAACGTTCTCCCGGCATCCACCAAACCCAGATGCACCCACCTGACTGCCAACAGAGAAGCGTGATTCGTCACTCCATAGAACATGTATCCACTGCTCCACAGTCCAGTGGCGGCATGCTTTACACCACTCCATCCTAAACTCGGTGATGTGAGGCTTGCATGTGAGCAGCTCGGCCGTGGAAACCCATTCCATGAAGCCCCTGCCACACAGTTTTTGTGCTTATATTAATGGTAGTGGAAGTTTGGAACTCTTCATGAAAAATTGATTCATGAATGATTGCATATACATGCATGCCTCATCAGATCTTATAGGTGCCTCGGTTCCTTTGTATGTAAATGTAAGTGAACCTTGCGAGTTTGCTTCATGTCCTGTTGGGCATAGGTTTGTTCTGCTAATCCATTAGTCTAGAGTATTACAGTCCCATGGTGTGCTCATCCATGCACTAGCTGCTGCATCTGCAGACCTACTCTGGCTCAGCGACGTCTGGATGGATCAGTAACAATAGAACCCCCCTCTCTCCTCATCCACTGTGAATGTCAGCGCACACTATTGTAAGGTCTAACACTCCACAGGAATTCAGCACACAGTATGTGAAGGAGAGAGAGACAGAGAGAGGGAGAGAGCCTAGAGACAGCCAGCCTTAGGGAAAATTCCAACTGTCTCCAGTCGAGCAAAGCATGTTGAATCTACAAGGATAAAATGGTTGCTAATGGTTTCTTTCGAATGTATCTGAATTCAATTGAACTGTTTCAAATGGACTGTAAAACCAGTTGGGATTTTCAGTGGCCAATTAAAATCAATTAGATTTACAGTACAACTGCAGCCACCAGTCAGAACTATTATAATTGTACTGTGTGGGTTTGTCTGTACTTTAACTTTATATGAATTATCATTTATTCATTCATTGCCAGTAATCGTCCCATCCTGATCAGGGTCACGGCTGATCCGTTGCCCATAGTCTAGGTGCAAGGTGGGAACACACCTCAACACATCAAGCTAAGCATCCAATGTTCACTAAGTGGCAATTTAGAGAACCCAGTCCATCTAATTGCCATGTTTTTTAGAGATGGGAAAAAATAGAGAACCTGGAGGAAACCCTTGCAGAAACAACATGCAAAACTCCACCATGACACTAACCTGAGCTTAGGCTCAAACCAGGGACCCTGGAGCTGAGGCAGACATACTACCCCCTGCACCACTATTCCACCCTATGTCGTCAAATGTCCTGAAGTTCTATGTAGTTATTTAATTATGTAGAGTAGTAGATGGTAATGGATAGACTGACTGCTCGACATTGCCCCTAGGTTTTGAACGAGTGTGGGAATGTGTGTGATGCCATGCAGAGGACTGGCATCTCATCTAAGATGCATTTGCCCATTTTTCCCCCACTAATCTCCAAATCCATCTCAAACCAGACCCGGATAAAGCACTGACTGAAAACTATGTAGCATGTTTACTATTACGGTGAAAAGAAAAGCGAGTGCAGTGCGTGAATCGCTAATTACTTTGTAATAACATAATAATACTGTAGTACTTGCCAGTGAACTACATAAAAATGGACTATTTACTATAATATGTTATATATGCAGTCCTTAACACAACACAACAACAATTAAACACAACATGGCATGGAAAGTAATCAATGTGATGCTATTATGTCACAAGTGTTGATTATTTTCCAGCAAAAGCATACCGTTCAAAGTGTTTATAAATGACGGATCATACTTTTTATTCAGTTATTGTTGTGGAATGTCCACAAAAGTAGTGGTTCGCATTATCAGGTATAAAAATTCACTAACCCTAGCCCTGTCCTAAAGGCCTTCCCATCATTAAACCTGAAGTTAGAGCTTTACCTCAGACAAAGGGTTAACACTGGAGACTCCTTCCAACTATGCTAAATAAATGTCTCCTCACAGGAAACTTCACCATCTCAACAATCATATGTCTTTTTTAATCTGTTTATGTGAAGCATCCACCATTACAAGTCCATGTGTAAGTTGATACTCTAGTAACAATAACATATTGAGCAAGCACATTTATACACAGAACTTCCAGTTACAAACGGAGGGATAGTCATGGGTAGAGGATAGTGGCTATGCTTGTGCTGGAACCTTAGAGACTCTGGCTATTTCATCATGAGACAGGTCTCCAGTCTAGAGGAAATGCATGTACATTAAAAATCAGCTGCTTGTCTTCGCATAAAGATGCAGTGTTCCTTCTGTTGTTTACAGCTCTATTTCCTAAACATGGCTATGTGAGTAACTGGTGATCTGAGAGAGCTATTCCTCATGGTGTCCATTTAGGTGTTGGCACCGCAGTAGCTTAAACAGATAAGTTCTGTCCGTCCAGCTGAATCGGAATATATATGGATGATACTGCATCACTTTCCTTCTTGCTCTAGTAGAGCCTGAAATGTGATATTTGTCTCACAAGCTACGTTTAAACCCTCAGCTGCTGAAATCAGCTGTTGCCTCTGGCATGTGCTCTCTGCTACCTCACATCATTTTTTTTCAAGAAGGAAAGCCTATGCTGGAATACTTTTGGAAAGTGGCTGATCTGAGCAGTCCAATATGAAAGACTTCAGCTAGGTGGAAACGTCAGCGTTTGAACATTTCCACGTCGGTGGAAAATGCTTCCGTTTGCAAATGCTTGCAGCTACAGTTTGAGATCTGTCTTGCCTTCAAACCATTGTCTGCACATCTGATCAGTGCTACTGTCTCTTTAAATGCCACACAAGCCTCAGTCCTGCTGAGCTAAATCCCATGAGGGGCTTAATAATCACAAAGTGAAAGCTTTTCAGTGATGTACTCCAGGTGTCTTTACCTCAGTGGAGCACTGTGTTTTCCTTTTTCCTATCTTCTTTGCCGTAATGCTTAGCTGATATGGGGCACACCAGGGCAATTGCATACATGGATACACTAGGAATACATGGATGACCTCATTCACTGTGTTGTCATGTTGCATTACGGTCTATCTTTTGAAGCAGGGCACATGGGACTGAGCTGGACAGTTACCAGTGGATACAAAGTCAGTGGTATATTTTAGATAGATTAGAATTCTGATTTCCCATCTTTCCCTTCACACCTGCTTGATATTTAGTCGCAAGGCAGAAAATTGCAGCTCCAATGAGGTCTCATAGAACTACAGCAAAATGGAAAATAAATTAATTAATTAGTTAATTAATAAAATAAGCTTTGGCAGTGAAAAGGAATGAGATATGGACTGAAATCGTGCTGAGAGCTGAACTACTCTAAACCTATTGCATGGTGTCCAAACAATCTGGGAAGGCTTCATGTTGAGTTGTTAAATGCTTAGCCAGTGGATTGGGCTATGAATATTTGTCTTATTCACTTCTGCATGCTTATCCATTCTAATTAGCCAGTTGTATTTCTCTGATTCTATATTTAGTATTACATAAATAGCCCTTGATTGAATTTTTAAAAATAAAATATAGCCTGGATTCCATATTGTTTTAGGAAATATTAATTAAATAATAGCTCAAGAGTTCCAACAATAACTCATAAGTGTCGTGTCATTGCCAGAATCAGCATCACACTGCATCTCCACACTACTGATCTTACACATCTGGACTCAATAATGAACCTTACTGTAATGTATATACGCACATGCAAAGTACATGCTCAGTATCCCTAGGGTTACTAACCCTAACCCTAACACTAACCCTTGTTACCAGTCAATACCAAGCCTTTGCATTTTGCTATTCTGACAATCTAGTTTTGATCTCGTTTCTGGTTTCAGACTCCTGCCTTGCCTAGTTTATGTTGTTTGCCAATCACCCGACCATTCCCTGTTCTTGATTGCTCTATGTATTAGATTTGCGAAATGTTTGCAAAAAATTACTTAATAAAGCTTTTGTGTACCTGCATCCATCGGTGCTGAATGATAATAAGGCAGGTGATATCTTTTTTATACCATGACCACTTTCTGCTTTAAAAAACCCCCAAAGTGATTTAGTCATCAGTCGTTTACCGTCACATGCTATGGTTGCTCTGGGTAGTTCCACATGGGCCTAATGCAGTTTCAGTTCAGTCATACTTTTATACATACTTAAAGTTGAGGACAAATAACTGAAGAATTAAATGACAACAATGTATTGGAAAAAATACCTTAGACTTTAATCAACATTACATTTAAAGCTGATTATGCATTTATTTCAATTAGTGCTTGTGCAGATAACCTTGCTGTTTTGTAGCACTAATGCTGTGTTCATGTCATATGGGTATAACTGCAATTAGCATTTTCCAACTGGGAATATTGACTTCTGAGTTGAAATTACAAAGTCACACTGATGTCAGAGTGGGAATTCCAAATCTTTGGAGCTTTCAGACAGTGTGATAACTGACTACACAAACATGCCGAACATCCTTATAATTATTTCAGCTAATAAATTGCAGCACACACTTCAGTTCTTGGTAAGATTAAAAAGCGCTATGGCAATGTTAAAATAAACACAGCTATACATAATTCTAGCTAGTGTTAGATCAAAACCACAACCCCCATTTTTAGCTAGTAAATGAAATGGCAGCACCTGAAGGCTTTAAAATGAGAAAAATGGAATTCTGCCACATGATGTGAATGTGATATTACCACTGCTGCCTTACATTCTCGTACACATTAAAAACAATCTATACAATTCATTTTCCCATTTTAGCATCATGGTTCTCAAAGTAGAATCTAGTGATCTCCAGCGGTCCATGATGTATAGACAGGAGATTTAATTTTGTTTGGTAGAAATCACAATCCATCATTATCAAAGTCCTTCTATGTATTATTGAGTTTTTAATAGTCATTTTCAGCAAGTTTGTCCCTTTATTTGAACAGGTTCAATCCCTACCTGAATATTTCAATAGCAAAGAAAATTCTGGTATAAAACACTACATGGCTCCAATTATTATACACCATTGAAATAATGTGCTAAATATTTAGACGGTTGGATTATGTATGTTTTTTTCCTAGTTAGAGGGGTCCCTTTTTTCAAAAAGCTTGAGGATCCATAGTTTAGCAGCGTGTTAATGAAGGCCCGAGTGAAGTATTAAAAAAAGTTACATTGATGCATTGATTTAGAACTGTGAATACATTTTAACTAGATCTTTAATAGTGGTGTTACAGTATAAAGAATTAATACATACCTGTCAGTCAATCCCAAATATTTCTCATGGCTAAGGTGTAAAGAAAAAAAAATTCAAATTCCTAAACGTGAGCGCTATTATCTGTTTATTCAGAATTGTAGAAATATGGTACTGTTAACATTATGTTCTGGTTAAATAGTGCTTGGATTATGAGGAATAAGACAGAGAGTGAGTATGATAGTGTGCATTACTATATTGAATGCGATTTCTGAATGTTCCTGTGCTGCTGCTTTGCCGAGCGCAAGGCTTTTTTTCCTGCCACTTCTCTGAGGACGAAGGGACTCAGAGTCATTGTTGTCGGACATCAAAGCATCTCTCAGCAACGCCTCTCTGCTTTACCGCCGCTTTCTCTCTGCCGCACAGACAACATTAGAATGCCATCAAACACTCGCAGCCTGTCTTTGAACTGTCTGACACCGTTTGCCTTGCAATTTGCATGCCGCACAGAATCCTGCTTCTTGTTATTGAAATAAATCTAAAAGGTTGTAATGGAAAAGGAAATGAACACATCTGTCATGCTTAAGGGATTTATTGAGGCAAAAAATGCACAAGGCTGCTTCTGCTAAATGATACAGACTTATTGGAGGAAAGTTCTCACACTTTATGTACACTATAGGCATACTTTTTAAGGCTTTTTTGTATTAGATGGTAGGCCAGTCTGATCTCTTTAAAAATACACATATGAATGAGTGATACAGGCAATGAGGTTGAATTTCAATTTCATAATACGATAAGTTGTAAGAAAGGATGTTAATGAATGTTATCAATGTTAACCAGACCCCTAATGCTGAACGCACACTATACGATTTTACACACGATTTCTCTGTCACAGAATAATTTTGGCACCCTACAACAAATGTCTGCGACAAGGTTCTCTAGTTTGCGAGCTGTTGCAGAAAATATTCTTCAGTATTTTTCCAGTATTTGCAAGTATTTTTGTAGTGTGAACAATTCTATGACAAGTAGCCGAAAGAGTGACGAGCAACAGCCCATTGTTGTCCGTTAACCTGCTTAATGCACAATTTAAAATTGCGAACTAAAAAGTTCGCAATTTGAGTAATGGAAACTCTCAAAATATTGCAAACAATTTTTAGGCTCGCCTGATGTGGTTTTGCAGATGATCCGATAAAGCAATATTTAATAAATGGAAATGGAAACATGTTTTTTGCATTTAAGTCACATGAAATGAAGAGCAAATGGAAATGCTACTTTTTTTTTTTTTTTTTTTTAAAGAAGAGTGCCCTGTAAGAGCTATCGTGAGAGGAAAGAGCGAGACAGAGAGCGAGAGAGGTGAAAACCCAACTCTAATCGCTTAACATCTCTCAGTGGAAACACAGACCATTCACAATTGTGTTTTGTAGAAATCTTTACATTTTTGTATTTCTCTCTGTATTTATAAAATAATCACATCATCCAGGCTCCATCTTGAAAAAGTCACAAGATTCTCTCATGTAGTATATTTTTATAAATGCCTTGTCTGGGATTTCTCCATATGAAAGATTATTTAGTGTGTGATTGACGTCTACAATTGCTTGCTTCACAACACGTATCATTACCCTTAATAGTTATTACCATTCACACAAAAATATGCTCATTCTTAATTTACAAGGATACAATCATGGTGTGTTGTATAATTCTTGATGCAAAGGTTAATTCTAGTCCTACGATGGTGTGTGATTGACTACATCTACCATGATTATTAGTACTTACATGATTGTTAGTATGGACATCACACACAGACACACTTCTTCCACACGGTTCTGACTGTGACCTTTTTTGTTTTAGAACAGAACAAATTTATCCAAGCATGTGAGACAGTATTGTGGGGCACTATGTCCCTGCATATAAATTGAACAAAATTGTAAGACTTTATAGAAGAGAGAGTTATTAAAGCTCCACGTGCGCAGCACTCATACATCTGCAAGAAAGAGCTGAGAAACAGCAACTGTTTGTCTGTGTGCTTGGAACCCCCATTTACACTCTGACCTGCAAAAGATGGCAGCTATTACACCAGCAATCACAAGCCCCAGTATGATAGAGAAGGATGGCAGGTGTGCCGGAGACAAGAGAGTAGGGACATTAAAGAAATAGACAGAGAGATAGCAAAAGCGATTGAAGACGGCTGAGCATGAAGGAGAAAGGACAGGCTGATAGATCGGGAATAAAAGACATATATATATATATGAGTGTAGGCTTACACATAGTTGGTGATATGGCAAAAAAAATACACTATATTGCCAAATGTTTGTGGACATCTGACCTCTGACATCTCACCATCACACCTACAGTATGTGCTCATTCAAGATTTAGTCCCTCTTTTGCTGTTATAATAACCTGTACTCTTCTGGGAAGGCTTTCCACTAGACTTTAGAGAGTGCTTGTGGAGATTTGTGCTCATTCAGCCACAAGAGCATTAGTGAGGTCAGGTACTGATGTCAGGCGTGGAGACTGTTGGTGCAGAGTCAGCGTTCCAGTTCATCCAATAAAAAAAGGTTCAGTCGGGTTGAGGGCAGGGCTCTGTGCAGGACACTCAAGTTTTTCTACTTTGGCAAAACATGTATTCATGGAACTCATTTTGTGCACTTGTCATGTAGGAACAGGGCAGGGTCCCTTAGTTCCAGTTAAGGGAAATTATAACACCACAGCATACAAAGATGTCCTATACAGTTGTGTGCTTCCAACTTTGTGGCAACAGTTTAGGGAAGAACCTCATATGGGCTTGATTTTCAGGTGTCCACAAACTATGGTCCATATAGTGTATCACAATATTTGAACAATAGACAATATACTACTATATATGCCATGATAATCAGTTTTGCTAGTTAACACAGAATCAGAACTGAAACATGCTAGGTCATCCAGGATTGATGTTACTAGGAGGGTTTCCGTTAACCTGCTCAGTGCACAATGTGAAACTGTGAACTAAAAAAAATGAGTAATGGAAACGTGAATTTTGAAAAACCTCTCAATGTTTATATGCTCACATGAGATGGCTTTCAAGACAGTTCAACAAAACAATATTTAGCAAAATTGAGATGGAAACACATTTTTCCACACATGTAAGTGTGACATGACATGAAGAGTTGGTGGATGTAATTGAAATCACCATGTCAGCACTTCTTGGAGGTCTTTTGCCATGCTTAAATAGAATAATTATTGCAAGAGGAGAAAGCTCAGCTTTAATCGCATAACATCACTCAGTGGAAACACAGACCATTTGCAATTGTGTTTTGTCTACTTTTTTTTACACTGCAATGGAAAAAACCCACTGTGTAAACTTTGTCTTTGCTAATGTTACACTTTGACTAGGTATCTATAAAGATATTAAATCTACATGCCACATTAGCTGCTGGTGCTAACTACTTTGACATGTCAGCATATACTTTTATACGTCACCCCGTCACATGAGTATGAAGTAGCGAGAATTGCTAGTTTTTGGAGAGATGCCATAGTACCCTGAAAACATTGCCTGTAACTCACTTTTTATTAAACTTCTTTTTGCATTTCTGATTATAGCAGGTAATGTAAATGTAAACTGCTGATTATTTGAGTCTAGCTGCAGGAAATTGCAGTAAAGCGGTGGGATATGGGATAATGTCTGTCTCGAGCGAGTGCAATTACTGGCATCAGCACCAACACTTATTGCAACAGCTATAATGATAGCCTGGTAATAATAAATCAGACTACAAATTCCAATTATATAATGAGAATGATAAGAATAAATGCAGATGCTAAAAATACAGGCTCATCAGATTTTGCAATTCATCATGCATTTATTGTCTTTTCTGCAACAGATGTAATTAGTCGTAGATTGAAGAAACCAAGAGGAGAATGACTGATCATATTGTCAGCATCAGAATGTGGCAAAAGACTTCGACAGCAATGGATATATCATTAATAACATCTCTGTTTGCATTGACAGTTGTAGTTATGGGAGCAATGAAATGATCTTGTTATGGGAGTTATGGGAGCAATGAAATGATGAATCTTCAGAAACCCATGGAATAAATGTTCATGTTTTGACAAAAGCTAATACCCTATTGACAAAAGTATGTGGACACCTGAAAAAAACACACATATGAGGGTCTTCCCCAAGCTGTTGTCAGAAGTTGTAAGCAGACATTTGTATAAGCGGTCTTCGTATGCTCTAGCATTAACACGTCCTTTTACTACAACCAAAGGGGCCCAACAAGAAAATGCCCCTGTGCATAAACCGATTACCATGAAGACATGGTTTACCAAGTTTGGCATGGAAGAACTTAAGTGGCTTGCACAGAGCCCTGACCTCAATCCCATTGAACTTATTCAGGATGACCTGGAACACCAACTCTCCCACTTCTTGTTGTCATCAGTTGTTGAGGACATTCACCTACGACTTTGTGGTCTAGATGCCACCTTTTTAATAATTTATTTTTTATCCCCTCCGAATTTTCTCCCTAGTTTAGTCATGGTCAATTCCCACCCACCAGACAGCTCACCCAATCACATGACACCTACCAACTAATGGACGCATCTTTCCAAAGTGCTGCTACTCAGGCAACATCAGGGGTTGGGTTAACACTCTCGGATAAAAGTGCTATTCTCCCACTTCCTCACAAAGCTCACATACACCCATGATTTCTTGATGTCATTTTAGATTGATGGGGAAAGAAAGCGTATGCCACCCCTCCCTCCCTGCATGAACTCTGAATGGAAAGCACTTCTAAAACCTGTAATCCATCCATCCATCCATCCATTATCTATACCGCTTTATCCGTCTGGGTCGCGTGGAAGCTGGAGCCAATCCCAGCATCTTCGGGCGAGAGGCGGGGTACACCCTGGATAGGTCACCAGTCCACCACAGGGCCAACACAGACAAACAGCCACACACACTCGCATTCACACCTATGGGCAATTTAGA
>JAQQZR010000037.1:8491906-8529134 GCA_030068235.1 Notoglanidium macrostoma | reverse complement strand
ATGTGCCACAAAAAGTTTTTTAACATGCAAAAATATGCAGAATTTTAGAGGTAGAAGGTAGATGAGTGTACATTTTTGTGTGTTTGTGTGTGTGTGTGTGTGTGTGTGTGTGTGTGTGTGTGTGTCAGTCCAGACCTTGAGTGTTCAGGAGTCTGATGGCCTGGGGGACCATGTATCGATATTACAGCCGAATAGACAATAAGGAGGAATTTTCATGCCATCATGTGTTTTCCAAATGTAATTAGGGTGTAATCGAGTGCACACACATAGCCATAAAATCACCATTTTCAAAGGAAATTGTTCACCGCATACTGTATGGTGATTTGGGGGTGTTTCTGTATATAAATGAGTGTGGCCATGCATGAGCAGAGCAATTTAGGATGCGTAGGATTTATCAACACTCGTTGCATACAGCTGTGCATGTGCATGTGTGATAAATGGCAATTTACAATGTGTACAGGCACATCTTACACCTGGAATTAGAAATTGTTCTCCAAACATTTTGATTAATGAGACGCCTAAATGCTAGAGCAAAATCAGAGCTTTCCGAACTGACAGGCGACCAATTTATTAGTCCTCTATGCGCACTCTAATCATTCACTTGAATTATTAACCACCTGTCAGGTAACTGTCATTAACCAGGCTATCAATTAACTCTAATATGTACACAAATGGGTGACGAATTAAAGGAGAAACCGGTGGCTCCGTTATTCTAAGGCATTTTGCTGGCATGTTCATGTCCCCTCAGAGGGAACAGTTATTGCAAATCGATACAAAGTTATTCTGACTGATCATCTTTAGTATCTTATGATGAAATGTTTCCATCCTGATGGGAGTGGTCTCTTTCAGGATGGCTCCGCCCCATCCACAAGGCGTGAGGACTCACTGGATGGTTTAATGAAGATGAAAATGATGCAAATCACGTTATGGCCATGTCAGTCACCAGGTCTTAACCCATTTGTGCACTTGTAGGAGAGTTTTAGACCGCACTCTCTATCAGTATCATCAACACCGTGGAGAGAATTTTTTGTAAAAATGGCGTTCATCCTTCCAGCAGAATCTTTTCCAGAGTAGAATTGATGCCATGGCACACAGCATTGTTTTGGAGGCTCATGGTGGCCCAACTCAATATTAAGAGAACTGATGATGGGTTTTTTTTCTTAATTTGATACCACCTCTGTATTTAGTCCAGCAGTATGTCATTTGGCATGGTCATATGTGTTAGATATTACCATCACCACCATCATCAAAAAAAAACAATCTAGGAAAGAATCTGTTGAAGGAATGGAGTACCTGGCCCTATGTCAAAGTACATTTAAGCTGTTGTTAAAGATACTTGTTTTCTTTTTCGTCAATATCAACTTGTCACTAGTATTATCACAGTTTTATGTTTGATTCAAGTGGACTTTAATGATCCATTTTATGACATGAAAGATGTTGAGAATAGTTTTGTCAGCTGCTTCATGACAGTCTTTAAACGGTTTGTGTCGATTCAGTGCCCAGCTGCACTTCCAGACTACATTGCCCATCAGCATGTCACATTGACTGATCACATGATCCTATTCACTAACACCTGTTTTGAGTGGCATCAAATTTTCCAGTTTATTTATGTTCCGCTGTCTGTGTGTTTTGTTGTCGAGCTTCTGTTGAGATTATGCCAAATTCTGTTCATGTTAATGCTTCTTGTTCTCAAATTGATTGTTTTTCCTCATGGTGTATTTACTAAAAGAATTCTGTATTTGCATCTGCCTCCACTCTGTGACAGTCTGAAGAGTCTCTAAAGCATTAGTTGGATGTTAATGGTCCACATATTCTTTTCCTCATTTACAGAGCTTTTCTTGGAACAAACCCTTACCTGGAAATCTTCAAAATTTGAAAAAAGAGATAAAAAAGTAACTTAACCCTTTAAATCTATGTAAACCTGATTCATCAGACTTGGATGAGTGTTGGCTGTTGTTCTACTGATGGGAGCTCATGCAGAGATCTAAACTGTTAAGACACCAGTGTGATCTATCCGTTTCCTGAATGGATTGTCACTTCGGGAAAACGGAAAAGGGCAAACACACACTTACATATGTGATGATGATGTTTGCTAAACTGTTGTCACTTCACTCACAAACCTTTTCTCACTGCCATCCTTTTTTGTCTTCCTGTGTTTCTGTATGCACTTATATAAGGATACAGGGTGTTTCTGAGCCCTTGGTTTATGTCCATTTTTGTATTAGAGTACAAGCCATTTCTATTCTCTGATCTGTAAACATCACTCATGCATCACTGTTGGTCTTTTTTTCCTGCTGTAGGATGTTGGCAGTTATTATATGGGCATATGTTTGAGTGACTGAGCTGCCTGGGGCAGAACAAACTCACATGGGTCACTGCCTCCGTGCTAATGCATTCGGTTTCAGCGTGGCATTGATGGCGTGAGTGACAAATATAATTTGCACTGATGGCCTGAAGGATTCTAATTGCATGAAATGACAAAGACACAGAAAGTGAGAGACCCAACAGGGTGAGGAAGAGAGGGCAGCTTCGAGCTGCTGCCAGGAGAGAAGCTGATTAACTTAGTTATTGAATTTAGATGCAAATCAATGACATTAGGCATGTACACTTGTGCATTCCAACAAAAATGCACACCCACACACACACACACTCGGTACTGTATTCCCTAAATACAAGGGAGCTTTCATTCACTGCTCTAAGCAAGGATATTTTATATAGTCCTTAGGTTTTGTGCTCTCAAATAGAGCATTCCACCAAGAGGATATGAAACGAGCTCTGTGACATTTGAACTATTAGCATATTAGTGCACAGAGGCGTCTTCAGACGACCGTAGTCTTCCTCTTCACACACATACCCTTTGTTCGCCAGATTTTGCTCTCTTCTTTCCTTTATTTGTTGGTCCGTTCCATAGTTTCCAGCTTGGTGCACTGGGAAAGCTTAAACAAACATTGAGTCCATTAGGAAGCTGACAGAACAATGGACCTTCACGGCACATCATCAGCTTTTGTTTGAGTTTCTGTGAATGGGAGGCACCTTTTAATTTCGCGTCCACTCAAACTAAGTGCGACTGGTAAAGTAGGTGGACTTGCTTTAATGACCACTTTTAATGACCCAGATCAGCTCATTGATCGAAAAAAAAAAATTAAATAAGTGCTACACTGCACTCTGGCTACTGTTCTGTAACGGCCGCAGCGGATTCCTGATTGCTATAATGGGTTTCTTTGTAAAAGGAAAAGAGTATACAGTGGCTAATTAAATGGCCTCAGTGTAAAGCAGTTTTTAAAAGGATGAATAGGGAGAGTGTTGTTAATATCTAAACAGTTCATAGATCTCCAGTAGGTAGTGCACTCCACCAGTCTCCACCGGTTTAGTGAGTTTGTGTGCATTTTTCTGTCCAAGGGTTAACATTTGAACTACAAATTAGCAGCTTGCATTGAGTATTCATTAATGGTCTTTTAATTGCTGTAGAAATTATTTAACTGTTAAGTAGAAACAAAGCAATAAAAGACAATAATGCAATCTTAAGCTTTGAAGCAATATAACGAGTTTCCTATGAAAACAGATTATATCTTTAATGTTCTTTTTCTTTATTTTTGCTGCACAGGAGATTCTGGGTGTCGGGAAGATGACGCCATACAGGTCGAAGAGATCCCTGCTGGTGCCGCCCATGTTTGTGCCTGAGAACCAGCGTGCACCGTTTCCCAGGTCCATTGGAAAGGTGAGACTGTGAACACACACCTATACACACTTAGAGGACGAGTAATGAGTATTGTCCTCTTTATTGTGTTTATGGTGTAAGTAGGAATTTTGTGATGATCAAACGGATAAAACAATTGTAAAATGATTTATACCACAGCACCTTTGAATTCAGAAATCTGATTGGTCAGAGCATATTGACTCATTTTCTATAACCTATGACTATACTGCTGGCTGTGATGATAGGCTTATATTAACATCCTTAAAAAACAATGAAAAAAGTCTATGGTGATATTTTCCATATGAAGAAGGGAAGGAGTCTCCAGTATCAGTGTTAACAGTCAGTGCTGTCCGTAATGGGAAGCTTTAAATTGAATTAGAAATCTATAAAACATATAAAAATCTAGAAATCTATAAAATGTTTTGGTTATTAAATAGTGGGTAAATGCTGGTGGGAGAAGAGGGATAAAACACTCCAGAACATGCTGTTAAAGGAGCGTAATCTTTTTTGGGGATGGTAAAAGTAACCCCACTTTATCTCAGGCCACATTACACCGCCCGGTCATAAATTAGTTTCCTATAAAAGCACACCCTGTCCTGTTTTATTACACGTTTAAAAGACTTTCCAAGATACCACGAATACTTTGAAAGGTTGTGTATTTATTGCAACTTTTTTTTTTTTTTTATGTACAGATCTTTCCAGTCCTTGTCTATCATATGCTTTCAAATGGTCTTTAAGTGTTTTCTAATGGACCTGAAAATAATCAGAGTTCAGCAGTAGAAGAGCCAGCTCAAAAGACACTCTGATATTTCAAAACCCCAGGCCTTAATGATTCTCATCAAACCAGAGGGAACTGCTGTACTCTGGTCACCTCTGAAGAAAAAGGGAAAAAAAGAAAGAAATAGGCCTCATTTGATTCCCATTGAGTATTTCTCCAATTTTACAGCTGCCCTTGTTGGCCATTGTCATAGCTATTAGGGAGAATGAGGGGAGTAAGAAGCGAGTGGCAGCCTGAAAGCTTCAGAATGAATGTTTCTCACAGGAGCACCATCTAAGTGTGGGGCTGTGCTTTACCTCACTTATTGCTTTAGACATTCCGCTGCAGGTCTTTAGTCATTAATGAGACCGTTTCTAGAAATCGTCAGCTGTCGTCATTAGCTCCCTCAAAAGGTTTCTGGGTCCAGGATGGGCGTGACCTGTTTACAGTTACAATGGAGTCCAAAAGTCTGAGACTGCATTGAATATCTGGGAATTTTGAAACATTTTAAAGAAAGAAAGTATCTCGATATGTAAATTATGCACATTTTCTAGGTCAATATTTAAAAGTAACCAAGATTTGTGATATTGACCACGTAATCTGATTTATACAAAAGGTCAGATGTTCCTCATGTGAAGCATGTGTACAGATGGCATTGCCAGGGATTTGATCTGAAATGGAGCATCAGTTTTATGGAGTACATGCCCGATCGAGCGCATACCGTCTTTAAAGCAAAAAAAACCCATTCTAAATACAAGGTAACTTCCATGGAAATATTTCAGAGATTCAACTTTTTGCTCTAGTTGTTGTTGTTAATATAATTAGTAATAAAATTTGTATTCGTTCGTGAAAAATAGAAGTATTTTCTTTAGCGATCTTAGGTTTTGGACCACGCTGTATGTTTGTGTCTCTACATACTTGTTATTGTGTGATGATGTATGCTGTGTGTGTGTGTGTGTGTGTGTGTGTGTGTGTGTGCCCTCACTGTGTGATTCTGTGTTCCACTCCTTTGTTGCCTTTAAGTCCAAAAGGATAAGAGAAAGAAAAAAAAAAAGGCTGTAAAAAGCATACATATGATAATAGCACACTGAAGAGAAAAGGTGGTCTTTCTGCCAGATCTTGTGTGTGTATGTGCCCTCGGGTGATTTCAGCCTCTTTTGAGTCTACATAGAGAGTGCACTTGGAGTGTATTCAATAAGTCTTTCTCTATAGCAGCCTACAAGAATAGCGTTAAGAGAAAAGCTTGCATAAGATTGATCCTAACCATTACACAATGCCTGATGGTCCTTTTAAAAAAGGTAATAATGTAATATAATAATACAGAAGAAAGCATCCTTTTTGGTTTAGTGTGTGTGTACTAGTGCTCTAGGCAAAGTAGGCAACCTCACAGCTCTTCCCTTTGTAAAGCATGCTATCTGCCTGTCAGATGAGAGAGGGTCGAAGGTGCTGGTTTCTTTCTTTCTTTTTTTTTCCCCCCCCCATTTCTGAAGTAATTTTCCAGACACTGCCTATGGCAGGGACGAGACCTGTCGTGTGCTGTCATAAACCAGCAGGAGGCCTCCAACCAACCTCTCTTAAAAACTTCTTCCAGTGCATCATGCTAGCCAAAGATAAAAGCAAAAATAAGAACAAATAAAATAAACCAAACGTTCTCCTGTAGCAAACAAGCATGTGACACTCAATGAGATATACAGCAATTTTTGTAGCTAACATAGCTAAGGATGCACCAAAAGGTCCTCCTGAGTAGAATACAGTGACACAATTAATGAGAGTAAGTAATTTACCCGCTGGTTAACTGTGACGTAAACATTAAAATAATTGCATTGTGTTACATTCATTTTCAAAAAGCACTTTATCTTGAGCTCACCTGGATGGTATGAGAGTCCATCAAAAGGAAACATGGGGAGAACTGAATACGAATATGAATGGATTTATTCGTAAATTGTTCATAGGAGCGTCTACACAAGAAATTCGGTATTCATGAAAATTCTGTCATTTTGGAAAAAAAAACAAAAAACGTTCACATCCTACTTGTGTTGCTGTGTGTGTGCAAATGTTTGCATAAGAAGACTGGATAATATAAATCTCGACTTAAGTAACTTTTCAAATAATTCGATTGCACTTTTACGTATGGGTCTTCCTGTCAAGTTTAAATCACTTTCACTGCATTTAGCAGACAGCCTTTATCAGAGCGACTTATACAATGCTATCAAAAACGCATCCTTATGCCATCTTACTAGGACAGGGAATAAGAGTACCACCAAGACGAAGTGAAAATCAGTCATTTTATATGTTTGGAATTAATTAAGACATATGAAAGAAATGTAAAGAAATCAAGCCAACACAAACCCATGAAATAAGAAAAATAAAACTAGTCATTGTATTATGACAGAAGAAATCCTGCTATATAAGCGGAGGATAAGCCGTAAACAAATGCCTCAGCTGATGGAAGACCATGAGGGAAAGGATGTTTAAAGACCGGTATGATTTTGTCAGAGGATGAAAGCTGGCTTATAAACCGTTTCCATTTTTCATGGCATCTTCTTTTAACGCTTCAGCACTTCCAGCACGTCAGCCGAGACACTTAAAACTATTTAAAAATAGCAGTTTTTCTGTGTGATGTGTTCAGTGTGCATGATCACCTGAGCACATTGTAGATCTTTTTTTTTTTTCATCTCTGTTTTCATGTCAGACTATTTTCTTTTCAGCTCATTTAATTCATATCTGATTCACCTTTTCTGTAATTTGTCTTCATATTTTAACCTTTCCGGCTGCTGTTATGCTGTTAAGTAATACCTACTGGCATAGATTTGAGTCTACATTGCTTTTACTTTTATCTCTGTGAAAGTCTTTTTTTTGCTGCTTACTTGCTGTTTTCGCTGAGTGAGTTTTGCATTTTATGGACTTTTGTGAGTGTCAACAAATGCACATCAAACGCGGACATGATGATTAGGATGGTGATTAGCGGTCATTTACATATGCACGAAGAAATTTCCTAAACTTTTGCAAACCCAGCAGGAATCTTTATTAGCAAAAATTTATACACAACTTTCCTAAAATATGGATAAATGCAGCCCAATTTATTTATCTATTTATCGGTTGATTGATTGACATGTTGAGTTGTAAATAGACATTCTTGAAGGTCTTCTTTAGCCCATAAATCTTGTGATGCTGTTGAAGACTTGTGAGAAATGTCTCTAGAAAAAAAGAAGAAGAAAAAACATGAATCAGAGTAATTTAGCTGGCAAAAATGACTTTCACCAGTATTCAGAAATGTCAGCCGACTAACATGGCTTGTTAGGTACAGGATAAAAAATGAGGGGGGGAAAAAAGAAATAAATAACTTCATTCACCTCAACATTTCTTTAAAAAAAAATGCCTACCTCAGAGACAACGAACTCCGATGTTTTGCAACAGGTACCATTTATAGAGGAGTTGTATTTGTGGTTAGAGTTGCATTTTTTAAATCCCATTGCCCACTTCTGAAGGAATTCTGCTGAATCCTGTTCACTCTCACAGCAAGCTCAACCAATCTCATCCATTCACACAGTTACATGTCTTTGTACAAGCTCATTATATTTTTTACATGAACATAGTTCCCCAAAATATAGACAAATTAGTGATCGAAACCACAGCAACTCATTTTAATGCTCTCATGTTAATCAATGTGAACTGTATTTTGTTCTACAAGCTTCATATTAGACTTCCTGTTCCTGCCAGCATGAAAGTAAAAACTGCCTGATCTTGAAATATTTCCACATGCCTAGCAGTGTGTTATTATATATAATCTTCCTCCTGGCACTAGCTGTTCATAAAGATGTCTGCATGACATTTCTGCTATTAAATGTGTTTAAATCACCTGGAACTACCTGAATTAAAAAAAAAAAAAGCCGTGTGTGCCATCCACCTTTAAGTCCTGAGTAAGGGATGCTCAGCACGATTGTGATACAGCCGACCCTCTTTAACCCTCTTTAACCTTCAACTTTCTATTACTCTCTCATGCGTCTCTTTCTGTTTGTCTCTCTTCCTCTGGCTCTACCTCCATCACCTTCCTGATCTCTTCATAGTGACCCTGAATCAGGAAGCAGGCTAATGTGGACTGTTTTATCCAACCCTGCAGCCATGCGCTAGAAATGAGAAAAAAATGGATTTTCCGCCTGAATAAAACTCGCTTGCTTGTACATCATCACAAGGCGCCTTTTCAACTTTAATGATTCCAGCTTTTGTCTCATTGATGAGGAGCAGCAGAGGAAATGTTACATCTAAAAATAATCGACAACGATGAACCTGCTGAGTGTAGGAAGTGTAAGTTTCATTTATTCCACAGTCTGAGGAAGAATGCTTTTATTTTTCAGTGGATTTGTCTTGTCTACAGCCTGCTCATGTGTGACGGTGCCAGAGAAAGCCCTTCATATGGCCACATTTTGACATTATTCTACATTATATAAAACTACGTTTCCCTTAACTGAAATGTTTCTTCTTTGCATGTTTCAATCACACGTTCTAGCAGAGAAAAGGGAGGAAATTACATTTAAAGATTTCATTCCAGTTCCATTGAAACATGCCTTGTCTACTTCTACATTTATAACCTCATCTCGTTATGGAAAAACACCAAAAATGCCAAATTTGGAAGACGTAGAGGTGGCACCAGTCTAACACCCAGTATCAGTATTGTGCCAAAACTAGCAAAAAAAAAAACGAAATCATATCAGATATTGAATCCTGTAACAAAAAGGAAAAAAGGATTTGGGGGAAAATGGAATTTTCCATTTTTTTTCTTTTGTTAAGATTGATTTGAATATATTTCTACATTACACTTCGTTATATTTATGGATTAAGTGATTTCGTGTGAAATAGTTTAACTGTGAAATGCTTCAGTTTAAAAAAAAAAAAATTAAGCTTAGTAGCTTTTACAGAAAACAGTATTAATGCCACACCAAAAAGTACACAGGGATGCAGGTGCTGCTCTGTATCACATTGCTAAGGCAATCGGGCAAACAAATCCAAACACACAGAGTTGGGGGGCAGGTGGGAGTCGGTTGATGTACAAACGACGGTGACTGGAGTGATTAGTACTCATGGTCAGGGACAGGCAGTGATCAGGTGATCTGCGAACAACAAGAAATAGAGGGACCCAAACTCGTGAACTAGCGACAGCTACAGTGAACTCCAGTGAACTACAGTGAGCTAGCGAGAGCTCAAACCAGGGAAACTATATCATCACTTTGATTACAAGATCATCCACATCAGCCTCTGTCTCATCACTTGAAGAGTTAAATTCACTTGTAGCATTTGACAAACCAGAGCCACATTTTAAAGCTTAGTCTGCTGTCATCTCTACAGAGTATAATAGCGCCCTTCTCTGTTTTGATGATGGTGTTTTGCCGGCAAAGAGGCATTGCGGATATATTGACAGCTGGCATATGATTGCAAGCTTAATTGATTCTGTTTTGCCTAGGCGTGTAACTATCCAAAAACTTGATGACATTTTGCATTTGTGAAGCTGCCTCCTTACACAACATGATCCCTGCAGGCATGCAGCCAAGCCAAGGTTAGAAAATGAAAACTTTCCACATCATTCTAGTAAAATATATTTATGCTTACTTAAAGCAGAAATGTCAAAATATATTATTGGGATGAAAACCTTCCCCTCCTCAAAAAAACTCACAGAAAGGGATTTTCCAGACCATTTCCCCATATAGTTTATCCGCAGTGCTTTTTGAGAACCATCGGAAATCATCTTCTAAACGCCTCAACTGTTAAATTTTTTATAACGGTTAGGGGTTCTCAGCTTTTTGGCAGCTGTCCATCAAATAAAGTAGAGGGTTAGTAAACATAAAGAAGTAATAGACGAACACAACCCTTTCATTCGTTACTACTAGCCAATTCCTGTGTAGTTAGGCAGCACATTTGAAGCTTCGTTAATTCATACATTCATTTTCAGTATGAATGAATGATTTATCCTGATCAGGGTTGTGGTGGATCTGGAGCCTCTCCTGGGAATCTAGCCTAGCGCTGTTCTATAGCAAAGCCCCATGCACACACTAGGGGTAGTTTAACATATCCTGTCCACTAGCTGGTATGTTTTGGAAGATTCGAGGAAACCAGAGAACCTGGTAGATCGTGTAAAAGTTCATACAGATAGTAACCTGAGTTTAGGGTTGAACCTTGGAGACCCTTGTGACTCTCCAATGTACCACCTAGGTGCCCATTTTTTAATTCAGAGAGTGACCTTTCTGAACTTGTTTCGTTATTTAAGCTTTTCTGCTTTTCTCTATCACTCTTTCTCTCACTTAACTAACCTTCAGCTCCTTACCATTCCTCTATCACTCTTTATCCCCTTTCACTTTTACCACACACATGAAACTGTTTGTTCTTCTACAGACCACATCTAAGCCTGGTGTGTATAGCAGTAAATTGCTCAGTGTGTATCAGCCTCAGGCCTCACTAAATGATTGTGTTAATTATGCTGAAACGGACACAAAGGCAGCTCTTCATACCTTTCTGTTCTTCGAAACCTTGATCACGACTGTTCTCCCGAGGACGAGACATGAGGTATGGGTCGAATCGAGTTATTGCAGCATTTTCCATGGTGAAGCTCCCCAATGGATCACGCTAATGTGAAATTCATGCTGATAAGGAGAGCTTTAAGGAGGGAAAAAAGCAATAAAGGGCAGATTTGCCATGATTTCATGCTTGCCGTTATATGACTCTTTGGAATTAGAAGAGATTTACCATGGGGCCATGCTCATGTGTCACGATGCACTTTTGCAAATGGAGTGGCTATTCACCTCCCGAGGTTCCTCATTGCTGTCCTGCAGTGCTGCCTGTCTCTCTGATCTTGTGGTTAATTATAGAAGTCACTCTTGCAGTTGATTTTTTTTTTTCTGCCTCTCTTTCTGCAATGCTCTCAGCAGGGATATTTAATATTTTATTTTTTTTCTGATGTGCATTTGCATAAGGTGACCTGGAGACGATTTTCTTAGTGTGACTGCCCTTTCCGCTGGGCTGAGTCTGCTGTAAGTTCACAACACAAGTATATTTCAACTATCAGTGCTCATTTTTGTCAAAAAAAAAAAAAAGGTTTTGTAAAGTGTTACTTTTTACACTTTATTTCTCTGCAATCAGGGTCAGAATATAAATCATTTCAGTTTCCTCTCAACATCTTAAAATGATTTCTAAATTGCTTAACCAATCAGCTGGACTAATCCCCAATTGTTCTAAACTACTGAAGAGTTGATGAGTGTGTGTGTGTGTGTGTGTGTGTGTGTGTGTGTGTGTCAGTGTCATCAGCACAGTGGAAGACAAGGCCGGTGCTCTTTTCCCTCTGCTGTCCTAATAACCATACACCATCTGTGGATAATCAGAAGCAACCAGCCTTTACTGTTGATTGCCATTAGACGTCCAGCTTTGACCTCCTCCTTACAAATATGTGAGGCATGGCTGCGTGTGTGTGTGTGTGTGTGAGAGAGAGAGAGAGAGAGAGAGAGAGAGAGAGGGTTTGCGCTTAAGGAAATAATGAAATGCTTATAGTGAAATACTGTCAGTTACTGAATCAGTAGTGAGACAGTTTGAAATGTCTTTTCACACTTTATCTGGGATGTGTTTATCCAGTAAAATAAAACCTCTTAATTAAAGGACATTAATGACACTCCAGCCAAAGCAAGTTTATTTCTTATCCTATTTCAGATTTTTCCTAGATTGACAAACAGATATACAGAAAAGCCAAATCAGGTTGGTCCAGTGACTTTGCTGTTCTTCTGACATTTTTATAATTATTCTTTTACCCGGAATAGGATTTTTTTTTTCTTCTTCAAAATGATCTTGGACCAATAAGTCTGTTCGCTATTGCTCTGACATTATAACATTTAGCTTTTTTAAATGCTACAATGTAAAATAATTATTCTTTTACCATAAATACCTTTATGGCACCCTTTTGATGGTAGCTAAAGTAGATCATTATTGATCATTATGGTTTTATACTGGGAAACTACTGATGGTAAATCTTGTGTCTATATACACACTGTGCAAAAATCTTAGACATTGTTTACACTTGGTTTAAAAGAGTGATCGGATCACAAGTGAACAGCGCTAAATACAGGTACAGATGCAAATCAAGACATATTCACTAAAACCACTTGCCGAGGTGTTCTGGGATGCATTTGACTACCTTCTGTAGTATAAATGCTAATGATTCCTGATGTGTCCCCGACAAGGCCGTAACAGGAAAATACATCATTAATACAGGAGTGGTGGTTGTTTTGATCACAGTACGCCAATGCTAAATAAAATGGAGTGTCTTAATGTGTCTTAGCTGTCCAGGAATTACCTGCATTGCAGAATTACGGATGCAAGTCAGAGTCTCCAGAAAAACTGTGGCAGATTCTCCAAGATGCTTAGAAAAACTTACCTGCCAATTTCCTCTTTTTTTTTTTATTTTATTTTTTTATATATATCAGAGACTACTCATGCATTTTTAAAAAGTAGCTGTCACCCCAAATACTGATTTTTTTAGTTTATTACTCTTTCTATTACTATTATTTCTATTATTACTGTTCCTTATAGTATATTTGTTATATTTGACCACCAAAGTGAACTAGGTGTTAGTTCTGGGCTGGTGCTAGTACCAGTTTGGAGTTGGTTTAATTGGCAAACTTTCTAATAACCAATTTGCTTTTCCATAGGCTATAGCCACATCATTGTATCACTGTATTTTATTAAATGGTGGTAACAAAGTTTTAGTTGGCCTTGGCGGTAATGATAATCCCGCCCTCAACCCCTAACATAAGCGGTTCTTGGTTCTAGACCGGCAAAGTGTTGGTGCCGCTCTCAAACTGGTTTTTCTGGCAATTTTTTTTGGCTGTCAAAATGTAAAGAACTGGTTCGAGTTTAGGCACTGTCTCTGAACCAGCCTTCAAACTGCCTTGGTGGAAAAGAGGTAATTGAGAGCAGGCCAGGAACACATGTGGCCCGCATTGCATTTGTAGTGTAAACACTAATGCATCTCAATGCACTGTGGGTGACAGCAGCAGACAGACTAGTCATGACCAGGTTCATGGTCTTCACATGGAATTAAGATACTTGTAAAAAAAAAAAATTGGTTCTGTTGGTTGATTTTTTTTTTTTTTTTTGATGGGCATTTTGTAAACATTATATTAATTTAATATAATTTAATATAAATCTCTATAAGCTATGAAACCATGCACTACTTGCTATTCTGTGCATTACTGAAGTTGTCAGTGAAATGGTTTACTCAGTCTCATATTCTTAATTTATAAAAAATATATATACTGTAAGATAAATGGCTAAGCAATGAATTAAGGAAGTTATGTGTTTTAACTGTTTTTAAAAGTAACTTCATAAAGTTACTTTTGAATATAAATGTTGGACTTTAAAACCGTTTGTATTTTTATAAGAAGTGGCATTATCCCACATGGAAGTACTGCTATTACAGATTTGATACAGAGTATTGCTATTAAAGACTTGATATTTGTTGTTGCTCTGTTTGTACCAGGTTTAAAAAGGACTTTAGCTACAGCCTACATGTTTTTTTTTCATCCACTTTGCTTTCTTTTCATTAAGAGCACCTTTGAGTTCTTGTGATTGACGAATAAAGTGTTTAGCTGAGCTAAAGCTGCACAAAAGACTGCTTCTGACAGTACATGTAAAGCTTTTATTGACGATTCCGAGGTACAGTGGTTTCATTAGAAAATGTCATCTGACAACTAAATATACACTTTGTATGAGTTTTGATATTAAGCGAGAAGCTTTGAGGCTGGTTTTGAAGACATCATGTTGCTTTTGGCACAGTTGGCGACTCACTCTAGTGACCAGTGGTCAGTAAAGCTGTATTTAAGACACATCAGCTGAGCACATATGATCCAGTGACCCAAAACGCATTTACATTCCAGGTGCAATTGGAGCCGTAAAGATGCAAATATGTTTTAAAAAGACTGCAACTACTTAGGGCCAGATATTTGTAGGAGAACAGATGCAAAAGGAAATTAAGATTAATGGTACAAATGCCAGCTGCTATAGAGCCAAATATCTTATTGAAAAAATAGACTATAATTTTGCTAGCTTTCTTCAGAACATCATTGCAATAGAAAGAATGAATTACTCAAATGAAATAATGAATCATAAGAGTGTTTTTGATTTATTTTGCATGGCGACATCCAGCCGTACATCGTTCGAGCCAGACTGCACAGAAGGACTACAGCGTAAATAAGAGCAAAAGGAGGCAAATCAACTCAAACACATGCCTCATTAGGTTTAAAAACATAATAAAATATGTAATAATTAGCAAGCCTACACAAATGATCTGAGCCCTGTATTAGCAGGATAGATGTACAAAATGATGACATTATATACATAGACCAAGCTAGCTAGATACAGGAACATTAGCTAGCAACCGTTACCTTAATTTGACTCTTACTCTTGAAGCTAGGAGAGCAAGAAATGTCTCTCAAAAGGTTTTGTTTGGAATTGTAGTATTTTTCAAAAACTTCTAACTTCTGTTATTCTCTTTTTTCATTGTGTTAACACCTCTTTCCAAAAGCCACATTTCCCCCCCTGGGGACCAGTGAAAGATGTGTCTTTCAAAGCCTTTGTGTGTTTACCACACTCTGGAATATTTCTAAATGGCCAGTTTCAGTAAATCCGTGCTAACTATAGTCTCCTGGCCTTGGCTGGCAGTAGCGTAACCTCCTGTGCCCTTCTGCTGTTACAGTCCATCTGCCTCAAGCTTTGACTTGTTGATGTGTCTTGTGATGCTTTTCTGATCACCACGGTTGTACAGAGTAGTTATTTGAGTTACCGTAGCGTGCCTATCTGCTTGATTCATTTTAACCATTCTCCTCTAAACTCTTTCTTTAACAAGCTGGCTCCTACTGCAGAACTGCCACACACTGGATTTGTGAGTGTGTGTGTGTGTGTGTGTGTGTGTGTGTGTGTTTTGCACCATTCCCTGTAAATTCTAGAGCCTGCTGTGAGTGAAAATCCCAGGATATTAGCAGTTTCTGAAATAGTCAAACCAGCCAATCTGGCACCAACCATAAAACCACGGTCGATGTCATGCAGATCGTATTTTTTCCTCGTTTCCATGTGAACCTATGCTGAAGCTCTTGCCCTGTATCTGCATGTTATAAACTGTTGAAATACAAGCATATCTGCACAGATACTGTGAAATAAGTTTTACTCGGAGTGTAAGCATTTTGTGTGTGTGTGTGTGTGTGTGTGTGTGTGTGTGTGTGTGTGTGTGTGTGTGTGTGTGTTTTCCTCCTCTGTCTTGAGTGCTGCATTGTGTACAGTGTCAGTGTTTGCAGCTTCTCCTCGCTGTCATAACCCCACAGTGACAGCAGCCTGCTTCTCTTTTATGTTCTCTTTGCTCCTAATGAGAGCTGATAGAAATAGGTGAGCACTTCCCGATAGACTGCACTCGGCATGCCTTTAATAACTGAGAAGAAAGCTGAACAACACTCTGTGTGTGTGTGTGTGTGTGTGTGTGTGTGTGTGTGTGTGTGTGTGTGTGTGTGTGGACCATGTTTACATTACATTGTGGGGACCAAATGTCCCCACCATGTGGTAAAACCCTGTTATATTTACCTTGTAGGGACTTTTTTCCACTCCGTACAAGAGAAAAAGTTAATTTTACAAAAATATGTGAATACAATCAAAAAACGAAAATAGCAAAAGACTTGTATTTTGTTTAGTTACTTATGGTTAAGGTTAGGATTGGATAAGTGTTAGGGTTGTCATAGTAAGGGTTAGGGTTATGCCCATGGAAATTAATGGGCGGTCCCCAGAAAGACATAAAAAAAAATGTGTGTGTGTTTAGTGTGGCACGTGTGTGAACTGTAAATAGTGTAGCACTGCAGGAAGTGACAATTGATCCTCGTGTGATCAATTGCCACAACATCTCAACACTTTCTCTGTACCCTGCAACTAGCCTTGTTCACTCTGTACCTCTCCTTTCATTCTCATCCTGTCTTCTTGGAATTTGAGCTCACCTCAGCTCCATGCTTCCCTCTATTCTTCCCTCATTATCACCTTCCCCTCCTTGCTGCCATCCTGTCAGTCCTCCTGGGGCTTGCTTTCTCTAAACCTACAGCGCTGACTCTTTCTACCACTCGTCTCCTCTCCTCCTACCTCTGCAGGAGCCCATCATGTCTTTAATAACTCAGAGAAGAAAATTTTTTTTAATAGTTCCGACAAATCAATAGCATGGCCGTTTGCTGTGTACAGCAAAAAGGAAAACAAGCTTGAACAGAAAGCAGACTACAGCAACCACTCTTGAAACAAGCACACGGCCACTACGAGGTCTCCTGGAGGCTGAGTTGAATGGTAAAGGATGTAGGAATCAGGAGATAAAAGCTGCTGTTAGACTGCTGCCGACTTGGATGATTACGAATGGCAGTAATGAAAAACAAATGATGGTACAAAACATATTGACTTACTTAAAAATGCTGCTACTGTAGTAATAACTAATATAATAACAATCAAGAAAATTACTCAAGTAAGAGTAAAGCTGGTGGAACCCTATTTGAGTAATTGCTTTACAGATTACATTTTGATCCAAAAATATATCAGAAAGTCATCTGATGAATGCATCTTTGAACAATCATGTTAACTAACAAGCTAAGCTATGCTGCCGTGAACAGCACCTTCATTAATGCATGAAGAATGATAATGTTAGCTGGCTAATTCATTAGCTTGCTAGGTATATTAGCTAGCTAACTAGCTAACATATGTTAGATGCATGTTTCTAGCTACATAGATAGCAAAGATTCTGAGCTAACCTTTGGGATGGAAGCACTACAGAAGATCAAAGTGAACTCTTAAGTATAATACAGAACTTTTGAATGGTAAAAGTTGAAAAAATAGCTAGCTAGTCTTGCTCAGTCAGCTAATTGCCTAACTGTACATGTTTCCATGGCTTGCCGTTGAGCTGTGAAATGCCGATATCGCTACAGATTTTACAGGCTTAGAAAATTTGCACTTTATAATGACGCTGTTTCCTTTGAAGCATTTAAAACTGGACCAACAATGTCCATCTGTCTTCACAGTCTCACACATTGCTGCTGCTGTGTAAGAATTGGGCTCTTGGAACCATTTGACAGAAAACTGCTTTCTGTTGTTAGGGCCTTGAAATTGAATTATTTAAAATGTATACATTAATTTTTTTATTTCATTACAGTCATCTGGGATTGAAGATCTTATACATTTTTTTTTAACTCTGTAAAAAAAACAGCTCTGTGATGACAAACCAATGTACTGAGCTGAATATTTTATAAAAGAAAAAAATATTTTAATTCTACTCCAAAAATTCAGTGACATGTGTTCAAGTGCTTTAATGACAGTACATGTAGTTTGTTACTTTCCATCGCTGATGACTCAGCACATTTATGCTCAGCTCCTAATTCATCACATTTATACTTCTTTATGACAGATCTGCACCAATATTCCTGCATCTTCTTGACAGCCCAGTGATTTTATTGCTGTTAGAGCGTAAGCTGCACAGCCCTAATGGAAAGCGTGATCTCTGAAGCTTCAGCTATCCAAAGAAGATATTGCTATACTATAGACATCTGAGCATACGCATGATAACGTTTGCCATTGTCCATTCTAATTGGCTGGAAGAAATAACTCCTGCCCACTCCTACGAACAGTGGTTTACAACTGCAATGCTTCTTTGTCCAGTCTTATTTACAAGTGTAACATTTTGTCCTAGACCAGGCAGAGTATTGAACTTGTACATTTTCTTATTTGCAATTTGGTTTACAGATCTAATCTGCAAATAGTGATTTATAGCAATTAGCGTTTTTTTCTGACCCAGAGTTACATTAACAAAATATATGGGTAAGTTACAACTGCATGACCTGCTCTACACAGGTTTTATTATAGCACCATGAAAGTGCTTAGCAAGGGTTTTTCAGGAGAATAAAAAAAAAAAACAAAACAAAAAAAAACACCTTTGCAGAGCCTGTAATTCATTGTGATAGACTAAAAAGTAAACAGCATTAAACATAGTCTGCGAATGAGGATGTGAATGATGTACATTTAAAGTTTAATAAGTGCTATTTCTTAAACTATCATTTTGCTTTGGTTTGTCTGTAAATTTGCGTTTTCCGACTCACAGTAATTGACTGGTTAAATGTACCATGCAGTGGCTAAATGAGTGTGAGTACTGCAACAAATCTACTATCAGCCTATAGTCATTACATAACAAGTAATGCATTTAAATTGCCACTTCAGCCAACATAAAACTGCAATAAAATAGTAGTGTGCCTGACATTAACATTTCTAACTGAAGATATTGGAGGGGGGCATAATGATTTAGAGGGAGGGCAGGGTTTGGTAAGGTGAGATGGGGTTAATTGGAGGGCCGGGGGGTGAATCACAAACCAACAATCGCCCACCACCATAACAGCACAATATTCAATGTTTTATTTGTTAATAAACAATAGGTCATACAATTTAGCTGTTTAGAGTTATATTTAGGTCTGGAATGTCCGAGAGACAAGTCAGTTCCTGTTCTCCCCTAAGTTACAGCTGTTATAAAACCCCCCCCCCCCCCAACCACCACACAGACACACACAGCACAGCCTTTCATTTAGCCCAGAAAACGAAAAAAAAAACCCAAAAAAAATCGCAATGTGTAACAGAGAACGAATCTCCTAACAAAAGACACTTTTTAAGTCTGTTTATTAGTAGTGTTAGATGTTTGGGACTGACCACTGTACATGTTCCTGTGTATGAACTATTACTATAGAAACAGTAATATATTCGAATGAGCGCTTTAACAAAAATTAATTTTTCATGTTACAGCTGGGACTTCTTGTGCTGTTATACGAATATAATGCACACCAATCAGCATCAAACCTTCAGCAGTTGCTCTGTGGTTTAAGTTTATATTAACAGAGTTTGCATAGTAATGGCTCATTTACAGCGAATTGTATGGTGCGCGGTCCACACAATCGAAGGCTATTCATAATGGATTGAAAAAAAGTTCTGTTATTTTACATAGAAAAAACGATACTGTTTGATACGGTGAGTTTTTTGTTTTAATTCTTCAACATTAATGGAGGGACTCTTGGGGGTCGGAGCTTTGTAACAGTCAGGAGAGTATTCAAGATGGTGGAGTTTGCACTTTGTGGTTTCTCAGCAACATCACAAATTGTTTATAACGTTTAACATAACGAGAGAGAGCGAAAAAAAAGAAATATAGCTGATTATAGCTGATAAAACTTTAATGATAACAGGAACTAACATGTCTCATTGACATTCCACAACTTTAAATGTAACTATGAACCATTAAAAAGCAGGATGTGTTGTTCACTGACAGAGTAAACACTGGAATGGTTGGCAAATCTCTGTGGTATAAGACGAATAAAACGGTATGGGCCATGCTGTTACAGGATCGAGAATTGAACAGTGCTGTGGTATTAAAAGGGTATCATATGCTGTGTGTGAATATGATTACTGAATGTATTGTGTATTGTAATGTGTGTTTGTTATGTTTTCTCCTAACCCGCTTCACTCTCATGGAACTCTTCTGACCTTCCCAGTCACATGTGAGTACTACAAGTCACATATAATCAACTGGAATATAATACATTTATGTTGTCGCACACTGTGCCACAGGAGTAAATTGAGTGTTTAACCATCTTCATTAAAACCATAACAATGTCATATTAGTGTACTTGTACATGCAATATAAACATGTCAGTATAATCACTCAATCTAATTTGTTCCATTGAAATGATGAGGCTAATCATTCCCACTCATCGCCGTTCATTCTTTACTGATTGAGTTATTATTGGATTGTAGCACATTGTTATTATTGCTTTTTTGCCGTTGTTTGAATGTTGAATATGTGTGTGTCGATGCTCCAGGTGATCTCATCTGCTATGAAAGAGGATCACATTTTTCGGCTGACAGGAATAGGGGCAGATCAGGATCCGAAAGGTGTGTTCAGCATCAACAAACTGACTGGAGAGGTTGCAGTGAGCCGCGCCCTGGACCGAGAGGCCATAGCTTTCTACCAAGTAAGTATCACTGCACGGTTTTGCTAGGATTTTTGCTTGCATCCTAATATCTAAAGTACGTAAATGTTGGAAATTCACCTGTAAAATGAGGATGATATTTATTTATTTATTTGTTCGAATATGCACTTTGAGCAGAATGGATTTTCTGCCATCTGAATAGTAAAATTGTTTATTTATTTATTTACATCTCTTAGGGTTCGAAATAAATGGCTGGAAATGTTTGCTTTTTTCATTGTAAGTGGATTTAAACAGGATGATTTAAATAGGTTCATGATTTTGCTTTAGTGTAGTGCAGTGGGCATTAACAAACATGACATTCACCGCCCCCTTAGGTTTCTACAGATCTCATCTGTACTGAAAGCATCTAAGCCATCTACTGTGTAATTCATGCCTGGACATTGCCCTTCTGATAAAACACACTCCAAAGAGAAATCTTTGAGTCAGTAGCAATCTAACCTAACTTTTAAACATCCTGCAGTATTCAGCACTGATGATATTCAAACAAATTTGACTCCAGCCTACACAAAGCAAAATGCTTACTTGTAGTTTATGGTCTAAAAAAAAAAAAAAAAAAGACAGATGTAATAAATAAATCAGATTTGGCCTGCATTATGAACAAAGCCTACTTTAAATGTTTAGTATTTATCGCTTAGGTGTCTTAGGAGTCATGTGTCTTTACAGTGCAATAGACTGTAATCGTGCCTTATATGGAAAGTTGTATTTTTTGCGGTCTGTGGATGAATTCTAACTGAGATGAAAACCTTGTTTTATTCAAACCCAGACTGTTTGCTGCAGTGCTAGCTTTCATATCCAACCAATTTACTGTGCAGAATTGTGTCTGTTAGCTGTCTGTTAGCTCACTTAAGGTAGAGGCCGAATTGTCATCTATTTTTTTTTTATTATCAGTAATCACTCAGCTAGATTCTTTGTGTAAAAGTCTGGTCTGTATAACATTATGCTCCTTTAAAAGAAAATCTAGCAATTTTCTAGCTATTTAAAAGTAGTCATTTTCTAAAACATAACACCCTGACAGAAGAAAGGCTTCGCCCTATGGCTATGGCGGATAACAAGAAAGATAATGTGTAGCATTTGATTCTGCTGCTCAGTTGATCGAACAGCTTCTTTCATTCCAGACCTTGGTTTCTTGTTGCTGTCCTTTGTTGCTGTTCTGTTTTAGGGCATTCTAATAAATACAGTCTATGAGCAATCTGGTCATGCTTGCTAGTCATAGTTTCTTGTTTCTCTCTTTGTATTAAGTATAGACTTTTTTGTTATTCTTCTTGGCATTTATTTGAGGTTCGAGCGTACATAAATGGACATTTTGTAAAATCTATACTTTTTTCTTTGGGTTTTTGGGCTCTGGTCCACACAAATGCATTGTGGGTCAATGAAAATGAAACTTTTTTTTAGAAAAGGCCCTCCAAGGTGGAGAAATTGTAAAAATATTGTCATTGTTTTTGCATGAGTGGGAAAAAATGTATGTTTTTGAAAACGCTTGCTATTTTGTGTGTTATGAATGTGTTAGGACTCCATTTATCATGGCTGATGACCCGGTTGTTGCCTTCAATAATTATTTAATAATGTGTTTGCAATTTAGTATCACTTTTTTTTATTATTACACCCTCGTGCAGAGGTGTCAGGATATGATAAGTGCTGTACTGTTTCTGAATCCACTCCACCAGCGGAGCAGACTTGAGTCTTGAGTCTTATTGTTTTAGATTTCAAGTGTAATCTTATGCAGTGGTTCCATTTCATTGTCAGTTCACACATGCTAATTCATTTTGCCATTTTTTTGTTTTAGAAAATGTTGGTGCTTGAACGCATTTTGTCTTTTCTATGGCTCAGTACACCTTTTAACATTACTTTTGAGGCATTTGTTATAATAGTCTTTGACATTAATACTGATCTTGCATTTTCAAATTCTCATTTGACGCATTTTGAATTCCTGATATGAAAAAATAGCTTTGTGTATCTGTGGGTGTGTGTGTGTGTGTGTATGTGTGAGACGTGCTGTCTCCTCCTGAAGCTGCCTGTGTGGTAGTGTGTTGAAAATCAGGTGGGATCAAAGCCTCTGCTCAGCGCACCACTTGACATTTACATCTCTCTATTTGCTGTCCGCACACAGCCCCGCAATCACGGCCGCAACCGGCAGCACTCATGCATCAAAGCCTGCCATATTTGCTGTGATGTGATGAATGAGTGAGGCTGACCATGCCTGCCTTTACATGCATACATCTCTCTCTCTCTCTGTCTCTCTCAACTGGATTTGGCAGGTTTGCAAGTGAGTCATAAGCTTAGTCTCAGCTGTGGTTAAAAAAAAGCAGCACCTCTCCTGGAATGGGCTGAAAGCCCTGCTTCCTTAATAGCATGTTTTTGTGCTGCGCTACACTCTCTCTGTCTAATCAAACAGATGGGCTTGTTCCCTTGCTCTCATCTTGGCCACCTGACACACCAACACACACACACACACACACACACCTAATCAGACTGCCACACATTGCCTAATTTTGTGGTAGCAGGAATGACTGTATTTTTCTGTTTCCTGTACAGCACATCAGGAATAATTACAGTTGAGCTAATTCCAACTCATTTTCCAGCAGCAGTAATCATCTTCATAGATGAAGAAGCAGATCTGAGCCAGACTGCTTTCTCAGGCACCGTGATGGATGCCATGTCCCAGTCCCTCAATTCACACGACTCCAGAAGCTCCAAAGCCTCCAGTTCAGTTCTTATTCGTTATTCTCAATACCCAGATGTGTGAGACACTGTGTGTGTGTGTGTGTGTGTGTGTGTGTGTGTGTAGGCACTGGGATCAGCTTTCATGCAAATCTGGACATCTGGACTTTAATTGATGTTTGCTACTATCACCCATAACTGAGATAAAGGGCATCACTGCCTAATTTAAATAGAGCGAAGAGAGAAGACGTGGGTAGAAGCGCTAATGTGTTGGAAAATACACTTCCGAACTGCAGACAGACAACATGGTGCAGCTACTAAATTAGAATAATTTATAGCTGCATTAAAGAAGGGAGCTGGTGAATAATCACGGTTTTTAAATTTACAGTCCATGTTTTCCATTCAGTACAGTAGCAGTGGGCTCAGCTTGCACACAGAAATCCTTTTAGGGACACATCCTGTAGTGGAAAGCGGAACATTTTCCACTGAAGCTCTAACTAACCGTGCAATTGACATCTCTGAAGCACTTTCTCTTCCTGGTCACTGTGTAATTATGCTCTTCATTGTGCTATTCATGGCCAGAGTAGTGCTGGACATTGGGCCGTGATGATAAAAGCCCCATTATTGCACTAGTCTGGAGTCAGGCGTCTATGTCATGCCTGCTTAATTCCCTCTAAAAGCTCCTCCTGCATGTGGTCTGCTTTGTTTGAAACCATAGAGAAGTGTGTAGACTATAGAGCTTTAGTCTGGGCTTATGCTGTGTCAGCAGGTGGAAGGAACATTCTAGCATCTAAGCCCAATCTATGTATGAATAAACCCTAATAGTGAGCATTTATAGGTGTATGATTGACATATTGAGGGTGGCTTTTCCTGTGCCATATGGGGCATGTTTCTGCTGATTTTCCTGAATGCGTTGAGGCAGTAAAGATTTCCAAAATGGTTTTAAACTAAAATAGTGCTCCATCCCTCCAGTACAGACTCATGAACTTAAAAGTCAATGCCAACTCGTGCTGGCCAAACTCCTTACGTTATTCCTTCTAACACACCACTCATATGTATGTAGCATAGTAATTATCTGCTTGGAAAATGCTTTTAGTATTCACAACTCAAAGGATATAAATAAACTGCTACCACTATTATTATAGAAGTGTCAATCAAAAAAATTTTGTGTACTTTAATCTGACAGTCACAGCTACGAAGCATAAGGTAAAACTGCAAAGCCTCTTACTTTCAAAAAGAGCTTGTCAGTTAGATCTCCCATCCAATGTTAGTGCATCACCATCTTGTGATATCCTGCAATATTTATAAACAGCACATATCTTACAGAATGAATTCCTAACCTGTTGTTAGCTACTATGCTCGGCACCTCGGTGAGGTGGCTATACACATTTTGATGGTTAATGTTAGTAATCTAGCATGCTAGTCCTTGCTAGCTAGCTAAATTACACTGGGGAAAAAATGACTGCTAAATTGCATAGCGATGGATGGCTACACGTTCCGATACACATACAGTTTGAAGTACAAGAATTACACAGATGCATGTAACTAGCCATCCATTACCTAGTTATCAGTTGGAAAAAAAAGCGTGGTTGCCTCCATGTTTATTTTTTGATAGCAGCAAGCCGGCAAGCCATGAGTGACGTATAGTAGACCTGAGTGATATACATTTACCTCCTCAAAACTGTAAAATGTTATAGATTTTGCAAGCTGATGTGTCTGTTTGTTTATTGATCTGAAGCAAATACTGGTATATACAGTGTAATATATATAATATCATTAAAAAAATAATAATAAATAAAGCAGCCAAGGATGTAATGTGCTGCACTTAGAGTTCAGGAGATCTTCTTGAATTTCTGAGTAGGAATTCGTTCATAGTTGATGGCATTGAAACTGAGTGACGATACAAATTCCACAACGATTATAAATCAGTCCATCATCCATTAGCTTCCCATTAACTTAAAGAACAAAGTGCCTTATTTGAAAAAAAAAGGCAATAAGGATAAAGGTCCATCGGTCCTAGATTTTCCGTATTTACTACATTGATCGGATTTTTCTCCATCCTTGTGTGCCTAAAGTTGGGATGTCATGAGCTTTCACTCATCTGAGCCGGAGTATGATAAATACCTACAAATTTCTCAGCAGATCCAACTTGCCCCCCTGACACAACACTGACCGTGAAACTGTTATCTGATTATCAGTGCAGCTCACAGCAATTTAAGAAAATTATTATTATACTGTAGCTATTGTACCCTGTCTCAATAATCTTCTTTCATAGCATGAAGTTTGTAATGAGGTTTGTAATGAGCTTTAACACTTCAATGCAACATTGTGGCTTATGAGAAGACCTACTGAGTAGGCTTACTGAAAAGTACAGACAGAACAGATGTAATAATTGGCAGTTTCATTTACAGAATATTCTCTTGATTTCATAAGCATAAGGACAGAGCGTATGTCTGTATTGCAGTTTAATTGCAAATGTTCCCAAAGATGTTATCGTAACATTCTGTGCTAGAAGACCTTGAAATATATTGTATATATTAGTTCATATATAAATTTAAACAGTGACTATATAGAACATTTGACTGTAGTCGCTGAACCAGCTTGGAAAACAAGCATCCATTCAGCAATACCTTATTTGCCATCTGCATGACTGCTGCAATAATAATAATAATAATAACAACAACAACAACAACAACAATAATAATAATAATTATTATTATTTTATTTTATTTTATTTTATTTTTTTTTATTTAATTTTTTTTATTATTATTATTTATTTATTTATTCAATTCAAAGTGAGACCTACAATTCTCACACAACACAGTGACAGCACCAGAGAAGTGTGACGCCTTGTAAGAGGTGTCAAAGTTGTAGCAAGAGCTATTAAATGTCACATTTGCAGTACTTTGCACTTGCAAGTCTTCACCCCCCTTGAACTTTTCCTCATTTTGTAGTGTTCCAACCTGGAACTGAAATAGACTTAATTGGGATTATATGTCATGAGTCTATACTCCAAGGCCCATACTATTGAAGTGGAGGGAAAAATCAATAGTTTCCTAAAATGTTTTACACATTAAAGTGGAGATTGCATACATACTCACCCGTACTGCTGTGAAACCCCTACATTAATTCTGTATACATCAAATATATCCCTCAAATGGCACTTCATTGTGTTCCTTTGTGTATTTATCAAAGAAAAAAAGACATGACTATCAGAGTGAAATGTTAGATATTTCCAAGCAGTGGCACAGGACTTAATAATACTGCTCATTGCTGGAGTTTATAGCATGGAAACAGGAAAGCTTTGGCTTTTATTGGCTTCTTTGTGTATAAATTCCAACACTAGATGGAACAATAGATGAGCATTTTCACACGGAGCTTTCATCTCAACCACAAAGAAGAAATTGAAAGAATTAAAAGGGCTTTTTGATACAGTATTCGTTTATTTATCACAGAAATAAATATGGAAAGAAAATAAATATTTTCAAGATGAACTAGGACTAGAATTTGAGTTGCTTTTCTTTTATACTGATATTGTTGATGATAGAAATAATGAGGATGGTTTAAACACAAATCGGTGTTGGTAAATAGCACCCAAATGTGTTGAATGCAGAACGCAGAAGTAATTAAGTTGAAACATAAAAAAAAAAGCCATGAATAAGGAATTATCGTCAACAACGAAAAGCCATTCATAGTAGAGGTAATGTGCATCACTCTGTATTTTCTTGTTTTGGATAATCTTTTCTAATTCTGACTTCGAGGAATCAAAGCTGTAGAGGAAGGAAGTTCAGAGAACAGGGAATGTTCTTTATGCCAGAGTAAATGCCGATATTCCTACCCAAGCTCTCTGCCTGTCTGTCTGCCTGCCTGTCTCACAAAATACACTTCCACCCACACAGCACAAAGACAAAGTGAAAGAAAGCACATGGAGGCAGATGTGAGAAGTTAAAAAAAAAAATCTATCAAATCCTAAAGAAGTCTTAGGTACTCTGTATTTTTAGTGCAAATTTTGTTATAGATGTTAATTTTATGTCTTCACCATTACTGGGTCAGTACAAAAACATTTTATATTTTCAAATGTTATTTTTCCAAAAAAACCTTTAATATTACTGAAAATGTTTGCATGTCACGAAAGAAAGCAAAAATATAATGAAGGCTCCTGGGTTTTGCTACGAAAAAGGAAGCATGCGCGACAGTCAAAGTCTCCAAATGAACTGTGGCAGATGCTTGAAGATGTACAGTAATACTACATACCAGCTAATGTCCTTATAAAACTGCACAAAGTGTACCTGAGACAATTTTTTTTATCAAAGGGTTGTCACACAGATATTTAATTGTTTGCTCTTTTTGTATAGAACCACTTCGTTCAATAATAATTGAATTCAACAATTTCATCATTTTTGAAGGCATCTTTGCTTTACAGCATTTCTAAGAGTTTTGCACGGTACTGTATGCTGGTGGTGGAATAAAGATGAATTGCGATAACAGGCGCTGTACTGCTGTAGCCGTATGACATCACCGCTTCATTGCCTGCTGAATAGAGCTAAAAGCATGCAAGGGTGTTCTCTGGTTTCAACTCGCACTGCAGGTCCGTTCTCATCTGGCCTCCAGCATGACAGAGTTGAGTTATCACAGCGGTGCGGCTCATCTTCAACTGCCCCAGTGCTCATAGTTTGGCCAGGTTTGCTTACTGCTGGCACAGGAGATGTTTTGATTCACCGTAGGGAGGTAATGGAATCACGGTGTCCAACAGCTGTTTGTCTTCCATCGATCCGCCTCACCGTCTGCAATCCTCAGGCTCTGGCACATCGCTTGGAATTATTGTGTGTGTTCTATGTGTGTGTGTCTGTGTGGACTGATATTTATCCCAAGTTAATTAGAGACAGTGTACTGTGTTACCACTTTGAAACGAGAAACCCACAGACTGATATTGCACATTAAAGTAACTCGAACAGATTGGAAGGGCTGAGTGGTGGGTAGTTACAAGCTTGTTCATCCAAACTCATTTTTTTGTGCCAGTATCCTTTCCCTTATTTGTTCCAGCAAATCATTTAAAGCTCCCACATGGAGAAAGATGACCAAGCCAAGCGGATATGGCCTGAGGCCATGTCATATTGTAGAATCCATTAGAGCTCTCATTTTGGTCACTGACGGTTACTTTACACTCTAAAGACACGATCCATATAACATCTCGAGATGACTTCTTAATTGTCTCTGAGCATGCAATGGCATTATCAGATCTAGCTTTTTTCCCCAAAGATCCCAAAATAAAGAGCGCTAATTGCATGTGTAATTTGATAAATTGGGTGTGTACTTAGTGGATGTGTTATGGGGATTTACAAAAAAAGAACTGTCTGGAATTGCTCTGTGGGGTACTCCAAGGGCACTGGGGACATCAAGGTAGGTTATTGTCATCGTCATTTACTGCTTCATCCTGGTCAGGGTCAAGGTGGATCTGGTGCCTTTCCTGGGAACACTGGGTGCAATGTGGGAATACCCATATAATGGGATGCCAACTCATTCATGCACACACATTTATGCCTATTTAGAGTCTCCAATCCATCAACATGCATATTTTTGGGAAATGGGAGGAAACCAAAGAACCCAGAACTCTCAGGGTCAAAGGCTCAGGATCGAACAAGGGACCCTTGAGCTGTGAGTTGTATTTATTCACACAGCACTGAGTTCAGAATGATGACAAAACTTCACAATTATATAATTATCCCAGAATTGTTATTGGTCTATTGTGATCAGCTCTGTTCATTTCCCATGTCAGCTATGATGCTGGGTTGCTAAGAAGCCAACAATAGTGATGAGAATTTGCTTTCTTTAAGTGAGTCAGCTCAATTTTCACTCAAGTTTCAAGCCAGCTTTCACCTCCAGAGTATCTCATGTTTGCAAACTCAGCCGGTTAGCGATACCATAACTACTGACTTTTAACTATGAAATCTTACTCTACCTTCTACATCTATTTTCATTATGTTGATGATTGAAAATATAATTTGCTCTAAATAAATGTTTAAAAAACAGCAAGATGTAAAATGCCTTGAAAGCAGGACATTTTATTTAAAATACTCTATGTTTATTAATAAACAGAACCATGCAAAACACATCAAGCTTACTTTATTAATTTTGATTGAATTCTTGATGTAATATAAATAACTATTACTAAAATACGAGATCAACCAGTGTGAAAATCCGTTTTTACGGGTGTTTCTCATCCTTATACTGTGGTTTGTACGTTTTTTCATTTTTTTATGTTAATAAATGAAATCATAATTGCCCGAACAGTTGTTTATATCTAGGTACAGTATGTGCATTTATTTATGCTCAGAGAAGAGGCACACATTTAATTCACACATTCAGTTTATTTCTTGATTGCAAAAAAAACACCTGTTCAAAATGCAATATGAATGCTAAATAAAACAGTATTACACATAATTTGTTTCCTTAAGGCAAATACTGCAACGATGCATCCAGTATCTAATATGAAACCACTATTACACCAATATTAAGTCATAGTTTGAAAAACTTGATTTATCTTGTCTGGGAGCGTACACAAATCATCAAATTCATTTAATTGCACATTCAAGGACTCCGAAGTGACCTTCAGGCTTATTAGATTACACTGAGAGTGCAAAGTAAATCTATTTGCATAGACTCTGTTTTGTGTGTTGCACTTAACATGGCTTATTATATATCTTTCATAAAGCAGAGCCTCAGTCTCACTGTCCGTGTGGCTTCTTTGTAGATAAAGTTGAAATGCAAGCTGGGGGGCCGATTGGTAGTGCTTTGTAACTAGCACCGGTCATGAACCACATAGCAGGAAGAATGAACCATTAAGCATTTAATGGTAGATTGAAACTGTTCATTAGGCTTAAGAGTGCTAAAAGGCAGACATGAAGAGCTTGCCTTTCAGGAACAGAAACTGGTTTATAAGAGAAGATTTTTGAGAGTCAAGAGGGAGTTTTATAGATGAATCATATGTTTGTACATTGCACAGATGTCCATCCTGATTGGATACGTGGTTATTAGACCTATTAAGCCTGAAAAAACAACTTGTTTGTGAATGTTTTGATGTGATGCTGCAACCGTGATGAAATGAATTTGGCAATAGAAATTTGTTCAAAGCTGGAAGGCAGATGAGAGAAAAGGAGTGAGAGCTTCTGCCCTGTGGGTTAATGATGATGGATTATTATTAGTGTAACATTAACACTGTTGATGATTCGTGCCAGTTTAATGTCACAGGGAACCCGTTTGTTAGCCATGTACAGAAGGTGCAAGCCAATATTTAATGTATTGATGTGTTTTATTTTAAATGGCATGAAATGAATTCAACAAAAGGAAACAGAAACAAAGATTGTACTAAAATTAGAAATTAAAGTGATCTTATTTAAGGAAAATTAGTTGCTTATGTCGTACCTCTACTGGGCCAAAACGTAATCCATTAATTGGAACAGACATAAAGCTGTATAAGCATTTATAAAGGCTTATTCCTATAGACATTACCATGACACAAAATTAACTTTAGGCAGTTTTAATGTTGTTTACTTAACAGGTCCACCGAATTGGTAGATACAGCAATATTGTGTTATGAGGCTTTTCTTACTTTAGGACATCATGAAAACCGAGTTTATAGCTCAGTTCACTCTGGTACATCAGAACTACATAAAGGTGATGAAGTGAAGTGTAACATACAGAGTGTAGAGAGTGTGAGGCTGAGTAGTCAAAGGCAAAGGCCATTCAAGGATTAATACTGATCGATCCATAATCAGAAAGGAGGAACAGGAATGATAAGACCTTACAATAATGATACATAGAGTATATATGAAGGCAAACTAACCTAGAGCCAAATACACAGCAGATGAACACAATTGGACAGGGAAGGCCATTTCCAAAAGATGCTCTGCAGTATCTCCTGTTACCAACTGTTACCATTTTGACCATTTTGCCTTTAACATTCATGACACTGTCATAACACTATATGTATACTTTAGGTACTGTACATTTTCTCTGGGCTTTAATTAAAGTTAGTTCAAATTAGAGTTTAGCTTCCATTCATCATCTATACTGCTTATCCATCAAGGTGCCGGGGAAGCTGCAGCCAATCCCACTTGACATTAGGCAAGGGTACACCATGGGCAGGTCACCAATCTATCTCAGGGCTAACACAGAGATGAGCATCCATTCACTCTCACATTCACACCTATGGGCAATTTAGAGTAGCCAGTTGATGTAACTTGCATGTATTTTGGCTGTGGGAGGAAACTGGAGCACCCGGAGGAAACCCATGCAGGCACAGGGAGAACATGCAACTCAGCACAGAAAATAAGACTGCAACCTTTTGGCAGGTTCAAACCCAGAACCGTCTTGCTGTAAGGTGACAGTGCTAACCAGTGCACCATCATGCTGCCTCATGGAACGAAGTAAAAAGTAATTCATAGAAAATCAGCATCCATAATATTCTTGCAAAACTCAGCCGGAAAAATCTTCTAAAATACTTATGTCAACAAAACTCTGTCGCCTGACATGGGTGTTGTGCCGTTGAGGAAAAGTAATCTTTAGGACAGTTGATCCTTTCTGGAATAAGCCTTAATACTGACACATAGACCTAAGAACACAACGCTGAATTAAAGGATAACGCTAATTTCATATTTATTAATACTGTGAAGGGGGTAAGTCAATGCTCATGTCTATTACAAGAGAAAATATTTGGCACAGATTGAGCCCCGAACAATAACAACTTTTCATGAAACAACACAGACAAACAACCACACACGCTCGCATTCACACCTATGGGCAATTTAGAGTAGCCAGTTGGACTGTGGGAGGAAACCCACACATGCATGGGGAGAACATGCAAACTCCACACAGAAAGGCACCCTGGGTGAACCGGGGATCGAACCCAGGATCTTCTTGCTGTGACGCGACAGTGCTAACCACCGCACCACCGTTCCGCCGGATGAAATCTATTGTAATGTAAATATCCCATGTCTTTAATCTTTACAGTATTATAAATGTAATACGATAGTAATTGTCACCACTGAAAAGAACATACGTGCAAAGACGAGTTATGATGATTCAAAAGAGGATAGTATTATACACACTGATGTTTGTGATGGGTACACAACTTTCTTCCTGTCTTGTATCACTACATAAATTATTCTGTGTCTGTTAACACAATATCCCAGCCTTTGAAGTACAAATGACTCCACTTTAGCAGGCAGCAAATTGTGTTTGTTATTAAGTCATACACACAAGTGTGTGGGCAGATACTGTAGAGAAGTGGTGTTCATTATAACAGCCACTTTTAATAACTAATGTATTATTCATTAAGGTTTAGCCAGGGTGTCACACTTGAGTCTGACTTTTGACAGGAGCTAAAAACGACAGGGCTTGGAGATTAAAAATGAACCTTGTTTACTGGCTTGACACAAATTCTTTAAAAATATCATGTCATTTTAGGCCCTAACAAAATTCTCGACTGATTTTGGTTTGTCTCTATGTGTCCGTGCTTGCACTCACTCTGTCATTGGATTTTTATAAGCAATAACAACTCCTCAATACTGGAAAACTGCCAGAAACAAGGAAACACTGGGTTTTGGCCAAAATGTTTTTCTGGCAGTAATATTATTTTGACATCACCACATTAAATATACATGTATGATTTTTTTTAGGTTTTAGGTTACTTTCTATCCTCGCCTTGGCTGTCTGCCTGCACAGATCATGTGAAGGAGTGATTTTTACCAAATGCAGCAGTAAATGCATAAATATATCTACAATCTTGCTAGCTAAGTGTCAGTTCCTCATGATTTGATCATGTACAGTTTAAATGACTTAATAAAAATATGGAAAAATTAGCCAACAAAACAGAACTGACTGAATTAATCAGTGATTATCTGCCCACCTATGTGACCAGAGGTCAGTTGAGTAAAGAGATGGGGATGAGGCTGGTGTTTAAATGCTGTGAATTACTTTTTTTCTCAGATGGTGAGACAGAGTGCTGATAACCAAAACAACTCATTTCCCATTATAAACTTACAGTGGATATAAAAAGTCTACACATCCCTATTTAAAACTGTAGTAAAAAAATAAAATAAAACAAAGATATATCTGTCAGATCTTTATTTATATCTTTATTTATATCTTTATATATATATATATATATATGAAAAGCAAACAGACAATTAATAACCTGGTTGCTCAAACATGCACACTCCTTAACTAATACTTTGTTAAAGCACCTTTTGCTTGTAATACAGCACGCTGTGTTTTTGGGTAAGAGTCTACCAACTTATCATAGCTTGAATTGGTGATTATATTCTACGTGTTCATGCAAAAATGCTCCAGATCTATCAGATTATGAGTTGATCTCCTTTGCACAATCCTCTGTAAGTGGTTCCACAGGTTTTGATAGGATTTAGATCTGGGCTCTTATGAGACCACACCGAAACACTGATCTTCTGAAGCCATTCCTTTCTTGACCTGTAGTTGTGCTTTGGGTTGTCATCATGCTGAAAGGTGAAATTTTCTTCATCTTCAGCTGTCTAACAGAGGTCTGCAGGTTTTGTGCTAACATACATTGGTATTTGATTCTATCCATGATCCTACCCTATATCTTGATTAGAGCCTCAGTCCCAGCTGAAGAAGCAGCCCCGTAGCATGATGCTGCCACCACGTGATAAGTTGCCACATAATTTGGCGTAATTTAGGCAGGCTTGGATGTTTTGGGTTTTTTTTTTAATGAGAATGGGCTATTCTCAACTCAGAACCCAGGCAGGTGAAGAATGAAAGAAATTGTTGTCACGTGCAGGAAGTGATCAGTACTCTTTAAAGTTGGTGTAGGGTCTCTTGGAAGCCATCTTGATATGTTTCGTCTGTTTTTAATGGACAACCTCTTCTTGGAGATGTCATTGTGGTGCCCCATTTTCTCCACTTGTTGCTGACGGTCTTCAGGGTGTTCCATGGTATATAAGACTTTTTTTGGAGGTTTTTTTGTACCCCTCTCCCGATCGATATATTTTTGCAATAATATCCTGTACATGCTTTGCAAGCTCTTTATAGATCATGGCTTCAGCATGGATCCAGAAAACCCCATGGATCAAGAAATCCTACAGAAACAGATTATCGTTATTCCGGGTTAATCAGAATCACTTCATTGATGACCAGTGTGTAATAAAGATTAAAGAGTTTCAACTTGATTGGTTAAGTCTGTTCACAGTCACATGCAACCAGATAAGCAACCATTGTAAAGTTTTTCTTTTTCTTTTATTTTTTTTGACAGTATTTCACTTCTGGTTTTTTTTTTTTTGGTTGCTATATCACATTAAAGTTGGAAATGATCTGACATGATTTATTATGGTTTCATTTTTTTCATCACAACATCCTGCAGTTTTAACAGGGGTGTATTTTTATATAGTATTTTATATCCATTCTATAATTTAGGCAATCATTTGGCAGTGATGTTATGAATGTAGAGATAGGTGGTGTTGAATTAAAGCCAAATGCTGGTGGATATAAATTAAAGTCATTTTATTGAGACTTTTCTGAAAATCTCAGTCTGTAAGATGTGGCCAAGTACTAGGTAGGCAAATCTAATGTTTTATGATCAAACCACATGCAAGCCAAAAACCAGAAAACACGAGAGGAGACGCTAAAATTAGATAAACTACAAAAAATAGGTATTAGGAAAGAAATGATTTAAGAATGACACAAACACGGCTGAAGCATGAGTGAAGAAGACATGATGTATTAGTGACATTGTCTGGACAACCGGTAAAGTGAAATATTCTTTACCTTTATATATAATGAAATGTTTGTAATTCCAATAAATGCAAACAACATATTACCTTTGGAAAAGAAATATAGTTTTCAAAAACCAAAGAGCTTTTAATACGTAAGAAGCATGCGGTCATTGACCTGCACAAGCTGATAGATGTGAATATACATAAATAGGTCAATCTATTTTTAAGCACAAGAAAAGGCACCATGCAAAAAAAAAAAATAACCTTGTTAGACAGAACAGGAAGTGGCTGATTTATGTTACTCCTCCAGAGGAAGCTTCACCAAAAGTTCATGGTGCTATTCATCAAGATATCGCTAATCATTGATTTTCACAAAGGGTGACTCAGTGAGTTTGACTCAGATGTTCAGATGTCTTTACCAGCATATGTACACTGGTACAGCTCTGCAGAGGGATATGAGTCAACAGGGTCTATTTTTGTGCAGAAATCTGATGAGTCATTACACACAGAACATCCTGTAATAAAAAAAAAGATCAATAAAATGTCTAACATATATACTAGGGAAATCTAATCATATATAACATCAAAAAATTTGACTATACTAAACTGCTGGCTTGTTATTTAAAAGGAATGAGAAGAGTTGATTTGATTGCGTATCATGTAAAGACAGCTTTTGATAATTCATTCTAACTCAAGCTATTTTATTTATTTTTTGCCCGGTTACAACCAGGGCTGAGGGTCATTTCTGAACTGTCAGAAGAGGGCGCCAGCAGGGGCACCAGTGGCAAGCTGTTAAATTACAGTCATTCACTGTGTGGAAAATCATACACTGCCAGTCAAAAGTTTTTGAGCACCTGCCGTTTCAAAGTTTTTATCACATAAGAAAATCCAGGTTATTACATAATCACTATTATCACGAAAGAACAAAGTAAATAATGCAGAATAACAATTAAAAAAGTAAACTGTGTGGAAGTAAACTCATATGATGAAACACTTGGAGGGTAAACCTCTTAAAGCTTAGAGATAAAAAGACTAACAGATATTTATTAAGTTCAAAATATGTTCAGCAATAAAAAATATTAAATCGTTTCTAATATTTTTCAGTTCAAGCTATTTTAGCTTGTTTTCTTTACCAATACCAGGCAAGACTAGCATCAGTTCCAGAAGCTAGCATAATTGGCTAATTACCTTAATTTCATCAATTCAATACATTTACTTTTTAATACTTGAGAAGATTTAAAAGTAGCAACATTTTATGGACACTCGAGTACATTTTGTGGCTGCATCTTTTACTATGAATTGAGTAAGATTTTGACACTTTCTCTATACTTTCACTTAAGTGTAATTTCTCACTACTTTCCAACTCTGCAAATACTAGACTCTGTCGCTGCCTACGTCAGCGCATTTATAGATCGCTTAGTCATTGCCTGTTTTCTGGTTTTGATTATTGCCTTGCCCTTTTGGTTTGTCTGCTCTGGTTTACTCAATAAATTGAACTCTGTGCTTTTATTTATTCTGAATTTATTTATTTGGAAATCAGAAATAGAGCTGTGAGAGAGCATAAACTGCATAGTGCAAAGTGGCTGGCTGTGCGTGCTCTGTTGAGAGGGAAGCTCACCGGAAAGCTCGAAGGAAAAAAGTGGTGTGTTTGTGTGAGGACTTCTGATTAATCCTGGGAGCAAGCGAAGGGCTCAGCAAAAAACAGATTGATAAAAGTGGGAAGCCATCGTCCGTTGACCTCGCCATGGGTGCTGGTGCAAGGAGAATAAACAGGCAGTTGTCCACTTCATTTATGCCTGGCTTTGGGGATATGGGCAGAGACAGGTGATGCTTGTGTCCAAATCCCACTCCTCCTTTCAGCTTGACTGGATAATAATTTACTGGGCATTGGAGAGCCGGCATGCTGGCCTGCACACAGGAAAACCGCCCATCGTATTTTCACTCTCTCCCTCTTCTCCTCAAATCCCTCTGTAGTTGTGTGTTAGAGAGATAACGCCTGTCTCCTTCTTGCCCTTCACACAAATTGCAATGTCAGGCTGCAAATGCTTTCTGTAAATGTGCATCATGGTAGGAATACCAGTACTATAAGCTTTACTTATGAAAGAGCTCAGTGTCTTGGCTTGAACATAATATTTCCTGTAGTATTTTACAAAAAAAAAAAAATAATATATATATATATACACTACCGGTCAAAAGTTTGGACACACCTACTCTTTTTCATAGGTTTTTCTTTATTTTTTTGCTTTCTACGTTGTAAAACATTACTGAATACATCAAAACTATGAAGCAACACGTATGGCATATACTG
>JAQQZR010000037.1:8452467-8491702 GCA_030068235.1 Notoglanidium macrostoma | reverse complement strand
AGTCTCTTTTAAAGTCATAAAAATAAAGAAAAACATTGAATTAGAAGGTGACCCCAAACTTTTGACCGGTAGTGTATGTCAACTAATAAAATGTTCAATCACATTATGTATTCACAGTACTGTTGAATTCTCCAATCTGATTGGTCAGAAGGTGTTGATTAATTGTATATAATAGCACAGACCTAACAGTAGTTTCAGTTACAAACTGTAACAGTGATTTATATTAATGTGTTCAGTTCTATACTTCCTGTTAATTCACAGAGACTTGTTGCATCACACCACCTCAGCATGGATTTTTCTTTTAGTTATATCTCATACTGTCATGGTTTATTCTTTATGGCTTATTCTTCTTAATTCATAATTCATAATTCCTTTTTTTAAACTGTCCTCTCTACCCAAGATCCAGGATAACCAGGTTAGACCTGGTTAATGCTAGGTCATCTGCCAGGTCAGCTGTTACACCTATAATGCACTCTGCATGAGAATCTCCAAAACCTGAGCAGTTAGTCAGGGCTCCAGAAGCTCCCCACTAACCCGTTGATGTTTAGAGAAACTTTTATAGCGGGGGATGACAATGACTACAGACTCAAGGAATGAAAACGTAATTGCATCTTTGCAGAGCATTTATGGTACATACAGACTTAATTTGTTTAGTCAAGTGCACGAAATTGCACATTCTTGTTGTTCAGAGCTTCTTTTAACAGGCATTTTGATGTGCAGTTAGAGGACTTCCCACTGAGCACAAGCCCAAACAGCATCGTTAAGTTTTCAAACATCTCTAGAAAGGGAGTTTTGGGGATTTAAATCTTTTTGTTAATGTTTGTTAGAAATGTCATGACAGGAGTCTTGCATAACATTAGCTTATACTATATACAGTATCAAGGATTTTCATGTGAAAAGAAAGTCTTGTTTGTTGAATTAAGATGATATCCTTTTTTCCCATTAGATGTGTATTTGCTGACTGAAAATACAGTAGACTGGTGTATACCAGTATACTGGTGCATGTCTAGCAAATAATTTGCTTTTGTTTTCTCATAAAAGGTTGAAATGAATAGTGTTACTGGCAGTGGGAGAGCAGTTCTCCTGTCAGGAGGTCTACACATCGAGATCTGAGCCTTGCTTTGAGGCTGCTCTGCTGCTGCATCTGCCACATAAAGGCAGATAAATAATACCTTTTGAGAGAATATGGCCGTTCCTGCAGCATGACGCTCCTTCCAAAGCCCTGGCGACTCTTTCTCCACTTTTCAGTGGGGGATTATTTTTATCTGGCCGCTCCCAATAAATGATCTCCCCCCAGTATCATTATCTCCCTTCCTTTTTTTTTCTACCCTTTCTTTCCTCTCACTTTTCTTTGTCTGCTTTTCTTTTATAAGCCGTCTTTGCTGCCTTTAAAACTATTTATATCTATATACATCAGACAATTTGCTTTATCTTTCATGTATTAAAAAGTTTCAAATTAATTTTGCCTCCCCTCTCCATTTCATGGGCCATAAAAAAGAATCTGCATATCAACTGATATCATCAAGGATAGCATTGAAGGCAGGAAAAAAGTTAATACAAAAGTATTACACAAGCAAAATAATTTAATAAACTTCATGCATAATTTAGAGACAATGGAGATTAATGAGGCTTTTAAATTGCTTGTTATCAATATCAGCAGAAAATATACAGTATATAGTGCCTTGCTTAATTATTCTGCCACAAAAATGTTTCCACATTTTGTAGTGCTGCAACCTGGAATTGATATAGACTACAGTGGATCAGAAGTTATCTGTAATACTGAAATTTCATTGAAAACCAATATGCAAAATGATTTTTGAAATAAAAAAGTTGAGATTGCTGATGATTACCACTGTTTCTGTGAGATCCTTGAGCAAGCGGTAGATGTTACAGGACAACGACAATACCCCGACATTCCACAATAGGGGCTTTATGAAAAAGCAGCAAGAAAGGTGAAAAAAAAATGCCATATGAGTTTGGCAAAGCGTTTTCTGTTCTTATTTCGAAATTGAACTTCTTGGCCTTGGTTCAAAGTGCTCCACTTGCCAGAGACCCACCAATGCTGATCACACTGAGAACAGGGACTGAGAAACTGGTCAGGGTTTAGGACAAGATGGATAGAGGTCATATAATGGTCAATCCTAGAAGAAAACCTATTACAGTCTGAAAGAGACAGGGTAAATGTTCACCTTCCAGCAGGACAACATGTGTACTTGTAATGTATACTTCCAAAGCTACACTGGAGTGGTTCAAAACCAAGAACCTGAACCACTTAAAGCCCAGATATAAGTTGAGAATCTGTTATGTCATTTGTTTAGTAGTAGAATATTCCTAAATCAGACTTATATAAAATATAATTTATTTTCTAAAGATAAATCAGCAATTTATGCTTAAGATTAATGGAAGATGGGATAGAAGCAAATCCTAACATATTGTTAATTGCAATGATTTTCTTCGGGTCAGTAGTTTGGATTAATATTAACAGAAAGACATTCAAAACTATGCTGAATATTCAAACTGTGCTGTCAAACTCAAAGAATATTCAAACTTCTCAATTGTTTTTTCTACTACTTTTGGTATTTTTACCTTGAAAATACAAGAAAAATTTAAATGATTTGAGATAGTTAAAAAGGCATAAACAAATATGTGTGTCCTTGTGAGCTTTAATTTATATGACAACTTTGGTCAAAATTGCATAAACTGTAGACACTGTCAAAGACATTGAAATATGAATGGAAGTCAAATAAATGAGGAGTGACTGACCAGGTCAACAATATTACTGTGTTTACATTCAATGTGAATGTAAGTAGTCACTATTAAATGTTTGTAGTCACTGTTCACAATGTTTTATAAATATGAATCCAAAAATTCTTTCTGTAGTCTGTGTGGATCAAATTCTGTGTTCTTGCCCAGTGAAACTGCTGCTTTGAAAAACAGACGTGTGCAGCTAGTGAGACGTTAGCACAAAATCCGTTACTGACCCACAGGGTAATTCCTGCAGATGGTGAGTCTGGAAATCTGGCCTTTTGGGTATATTCACTTCTACAACAGTGTTCTTGCCTGTAGGGTTGATAAGGTTAATCAAGACACTTGCTATTTTTGGTATCTTAACTGTAACTTTTACTCACAAAACCAAATGAGAGAGGGAATTGGGGTGAAGTGCTGCTTTTATGTATTTATATTTTCCTGAACAACCTTTAACCATCCCATAGCTTATTCATAGCGTATTGTGCAAATGTAAATGCTTTCTTTCTTGCTTGCTTTCTTTACCACCAATTTGTCAGTCATTTGTTGAAAACCTAGCTGGTGCATTTTGGTCTTTGATTGTGGTTTGCTCTTAGTATACTTTGGCTTTTCAAAGCTTACCGAACTGTCCCTGAATGTTCAAAAGGCCAGACTTTTGTTCTTAGAGCAGGAAAAAGTCTCCCGCTAAAACAGTTTCAGTCTTTATTGATTATATATTGATCATATTTCTGGATGTCATACAAACATCAATATGCAAATTTATTATGGATCTCCGTCACTTTGCTACATTTCTGATACATTTTCGATCCTGCAACATGAAAAACAAACGCCACATGCACCCTCAACCTGTGAGGCGAAATTCAATAAAACCCAAATATTTCAAGGCAATTTTGGACAAATTCACTGAGTTTTCCAACAAAGAAACTGAATTGTTTTCTTCATGTTTTCTGTGTGCACTGCTGAAGAGCAAATGATTTTTTTTTTATCTGTCGCTTTTTGTGCTGATTATTCTACTACTCTTTGTTCAGTCTTTTCCACGTCAGTCATGTTTTGTTTTGCCGCTGCATCTTATAAGGACTTTTATAACCTCTGACATCTATTGTTCCCTTCATCCCCCACCCAAAACATGTGCATAGTTCTTTTAATTCCTTAATTTCTTTGTTAAAGGTGATATCTGAATGCTATCACTTATAATTAGTAAGCATATAACATGAAGGATGTTGATAGCTGTGGAAAATTCTTGTAATAAAGGAAACTATGCATGAGAAGAGTGTATGCTTTCATATAATCATCAACAATGTAATATACTGAAGTGTACGCTTCACACTTAAGTTATAACTGGTGTCTTCAGTAACTCCAATGAGATTTTAGAAGTCTGGTGTTTTGAAGAAGATCAGAATCATTTCACTAACTTAGAGGCACAGGCCGAGGAGGTCACAGCACCAGCATCATTCTTAGAAGGCTTGGCTGAGATGAATAACTCCTTAGTACAGTAGGTTAAATGTCTTGGTAGTGATGAGCAGTTTTGAAATGTCTCTACACCCTATGTCTCCCCTCATTCTCTTGGCTCTTTTAACAGAACTTTAAAAACACTGTGTACCTGCACAGCCTTCCAGGGCTTCCACACTGGAGAAGAAGGTCCTATAATAAGCTCTATAAACAAGACACTAGTCTTACTTTTTTATTTTTTGAAGTCTCTAAGCTTTTTGCCTTAATTGTACCAATTATGATTTTTGAAAAGCCTTTTTGACTTTTAAAAGCCTTTTACTTTTTACAAAAGTAAAGTGTATTAAAGCTAGCTTTTCAAAACATTGCATCATACCCGGTAAAACACAAGATCTACGTATTCATTAAACCTCACCAACTGAAACCTGAAATTCCTTAACTCATTCACCGACAAGTGCCTATTGAAGGCACAATTTCAATAAGCGCTCTCAATAAGACTGTTTCTAGTGTATTCAATAACTACTCATTCTTCTACCACTGACCTCAACAGGGCCGACAATATTGATGTTTTGCCACTCATTTGCTCATCGATTAGATTTTAAAATGGCTACTTTGGTTAGTCCTAACATGCCTGCTTTATTTATGCCTACATCTACTCCTCATTATAAACAATATTTAGTAATCAGAAAGCTTAGACAAGCCAGGCAATCAATGGCAACTGCACAGTGAAGCAACCTCCACTACAGATCCCCAGATTTTGTAGGTAGCTCTTAAAGGTTATTTCAATTAGATACATAATGTATGAAAACATGCACGTTTCCCATTTATTTTAAGCAAACGTCCCATGGTGGTTAATTGCAGGGGTTTGCCCTATGTAATTAAGTAGGGGGAGGATCCCCTTCCATCTCTTGGGCCTCCTTACGATCTACCAAGCCCTCCCAGTTTTTCTACATTAAATAACCATCCTTTTTCCAGGGTTGTGAAAGCTGAAGAGTTTTAAGAAGGAGAGGTGTGCATTTGTCCCAGTTATTGCCGATGGATGTAGCTATATTTTCAAAACGTGTTACATTTATGACATCTTCTTTGTTTCTTTGTATTTTTTATGAAATTCCAGGAACACTTACCATTTTGTTCTTTCTTTGGTAAGGCCAGCAAAGGACTGAAAAATGGCCTTGTTAGGGATCCATTGATTCTCAGCAAGTGATATATGTTGATGTATAACATTTAGATTCAAGAAAGCATAGACAAAATCCAAAATCTTTCAGGGCTTTATTTGATCTATCAAAAGCTGTTTCCAGATCTAAAGATTGAAAGACATTGCCTAATGAGTGATTTTTGACAATTAAAATCTCTTCTACCAAAGACAAATAATGAAAATGGTTTGTTTGATCTGTTTAAAGAGTTTGTTCTTTGTAGATTATGGTCAATATGCTTTCGTTTAGGCTGTTGGTCAAAGCTTTAAGCAACACAGAGCAGAATTAAAATATGCCAATTCTTTAAACATCCAAGGCCTGTTAACATTAACGTTAACGTTACATTAACATTATTGCCCTTATGTTGCTGCTTTTTAATAACACATTGAAAGAGTCCCTTGTTCAGTGCACTCAATCAAAACTTCACACTGGTCCAGGCCAATCAATTTCCAGAAACCTGGAATTCTGCTGAAAGGCCATTAAAGTCCAGGCGACTTGCCATTGTTCTGTTTTTGGCTAGCCTGGACTTCATTTCTCTAATCATTATGACAGGTTGAATTGTAACTCAACAGCTAACAGTGATATAGCAAGCCTTTGAGCAACAAAGTTTAAACCACAAAACCTGCCAGAATTTATCCCATTTATTTTAGTATGTGCCGACAAAGTGTCAAAATCCTTGTTTAGATCTGTAGAAATATTGGACTACTCCAGGAAAATATGGGAAGAAACTAGAAAATAGAAATGAAAGATCCTGGGAAAAGATACATCTCAAAGATGCTGCCACTTTCTCACACACTTGTTCAACCCACAGTAACATAGCTCATGCAGAAAGAGAGAGAGAGAGAGAAAGAGAGTCTCTAACCTTCTAGCCTCAATTGTACCAATTTTACTCATGGGTGATTTTAATATCCATATCTGTTGTCCATAAAACTCAGGTTAATGATTTTATTCAACTTTTGGATTCATTTAATTTTATTCAGCATATTAATAATCCTAGAGACATTCACTTGATCTTGTGTTCACCACTGGAGAAACTGAGGAGGCCATTTTTTGTCTGATCATAGGCCAATCATTTTTATAACAGTGTTAACAAGGCACTTCCCTACACTTACCCCAATTTATTTACTTGCATCTTCCATTCCTAGTTATGCCTCTGATGTTTATTTATATACTGTAAATATTTTAACTTGTTTGGCCCCGTATTAAATTTTTCCTGGTTAACCATTCTTAATTCTGTTGCACCTATGAGATTTATATGATGCAAATCCATGGTTCAATAAGGTCCATGGTTCAAATCCATGGTTCTAAACATGGTTCAATAAGGCCAGTCAGACTATTAGGCAAGCGTGAGCAAGTGGAAAAATGATCACAAGTAAGCTTTGATATTTTTAGTAAATTCTTAGCTGACCATCATTTGGCTGTCAAAACCCCAAGTGAAATTTTCAAATATTAGCTTCAAACTGTCCTAAGGTCCTTTTTAGCACTATTAATATGCAAACCTTCTGTTGGTTTTAGACCTCATGCGTCCTTCGATTCTTGAGAAGATTTTGATAGCACATTACATCTTGTCTTATACCTTTGGCCCTGGAGTTTTTATTTTGCCAACCTTGCTGACATTTTAATCACTTTGCAGCTGTTTCACATTCCCTGGTCTAGAACTGAGTACAAGGCCGCTGACCTTCCTTTTTAATGTCATTTCCTCACAGCTATTAAAAGACACATTTTATGCATCAGGCCCTTCTAATCCATCTGTTATGCTTAGTTGAAAATGCTTTATAAAAAAAAAATGTCGACAACTAGATTTTAGTAGCTATTAACCAATGTCAAATTAGCCATTTATCTTAAAAAATTCTGGAAAAGGTCTTGTCTACACTGAAGAGTTTTCACCTTTAAGTAAAAATTATATTTTTCAGTCTGGTTTTAGAGCCAAACACAATACAAAATCTTGCTTCCTTAAGGTCAAAATGTCTTATACTTCTCGCTGTTGACTGCTGATGAAAATCATGCTTTGACACTGTGAACCCTAATTTGCTTAGTGATCATCTAGAACAGGTTGTTGCCTTAAATATAGAACATTCGCAGTCAGTAACCAGTAATTTCTTCCCTGTTCTGCTTACATAGTTTGTGGCATCCCACAAGGTTTTACCATAGGACCCATTCTATTTTCTTTGTATAGGCATCCAATACAGCAAATTATCTGGAAGCATATAGTCATGATTTCAGAGGCAGGAGCTTAGCAGAATCCTGGTCAAAAGCGGCAGAGATCAAATTAGCAGAGAATGGGGAAATGGAGGCCCCATATCTCTGTTTTATTGTTGGGAGATCATGTGTTCTAATTTCACTGACACCATAGCCATCTGTGGCCGGGAGTCAACAGACCAAAATTGGCAGCGCTGTCTGTGTGGGAATAATAACATACTGTCTCTCCCCTGCCAATCAGGGTGACACTAGCCAATCATACTGGTTATGCTGCTGATGTATACAGAATAGGGCACTTCCTTCTAAGTGGGTTACACTGCCTGTTCATGCAACATCAGCAGCAGTTGGAAAAGATGTGGTGATTAGCTTGATGTGCGTTGGAGGAAACACGTGTTTACCGCACCAACCCCAGTTGGCAGGCTGATAGAAAACAAATGGAAACAATCATGAAGTAATGCTCAAAATTGAAGAAAAATAGCAAAACCTCTTGATGAACTAAACAGAAGGAGTAGATTGAATGAAAACAGGGAACAGGAGCATTATAGATCAGGTGAATGTGAGAGTAATAAATTAGAATAGGACTGGATTGGATTGGATTGGACTGAGATTGGGATTGGGTTCTTTGAGGCCTCTCATCAATTGTCATGTAGATATTAAGAAATGTGTGGCTTGCAACTCAAGACAGAAATATTTTATTCCCACTAGTCATGCTATCAGTCTTTTTTATTAAGCTTGGTCAGCTATCAACATACTGTTAAAAAACATATGAAAAGCCATGGCGTCATTTTTAGCTCAGACCTCAGCTTTGACAGATAAATCAACTCAGTCTTAGATCCATCAAGCTGAATTTTTTTCTCACTTTTTATGACCTGGAGAAATCACACATACATTGTTTATTTTCCCCTGTGTTGACTGCAAATACCTATACATTGGTGTTAATAATTTCCTAATGTCCTGCTCAGAGTTGCCATGGTGGCTCACTGGTACAAAGGAGAGAGATCAATTCATTATAACACTTCATTGGTTCCAGTCCATTATAGTTCAATATAAAGTGCCTTTATTTGTATAAGCTTTTAATCAATTATAGTTACTGATCTAGTCACGCTTTTAATTATTCAGAGGTATTCTCGTCTTCTCAGAATCTTTTGGTTGGTACAAGGGCAAGGCTAAAGGTTAAGGGTACATCACCATATTATGGAACAGCCTACCACTACTAATTGGCAAATGTCTTCCTTTTCCATTTTTAACTGTATGTAATCTTGACACGCTGGCATTTTAACTAGACCAGTAGGGGCGAATGTTTTTTTTTTTTTTTTCCAGAGTGTTGCATATTGTACCATGTTGGTCTTACATTTCTTGCATTATTTTGTATTTCCCTCTTTGTTTTCTTCTATGCACATCATGTCAGTCAGTGTAGGTAGTTGTAAATGATTATTGTGAATAATTTTGACTTACGTTTTAAGGGATCAATTAAATGTTTGGCCTGGTAATATTATTGTACACTTCTTTCTGAAATTTTTGCCTTGATTTAGCTGAATGATGCAAAATTGTACAAATTACTTCCGAAAATCACCGATAAACTATATAAATATTTCGCTGATATATTCATTAAATGTGCAAGCAAAGTGCTGTCACAACTTGAGAAAGACAGAAAAAAGTTTATACAGGTTTGTGGGGTGATACGCAGAGGTGCTGATAAACATGGTGTAAAAGTGTCTGAGTGTTAATTTCCACTGTGGCTGTCAGTGCTGTTCACTGCCTGTAATTTTCACTGTTTTTTCTTTTTGTCTTGTCTATGGTTGAGCTCTGTTTTTCACTCTGCATTTAATAAGTCATTTCCAAATTAAGCCACACTTGAATTTAGAAACACAGTAATTATTGTCAGTTTGTAAATTGTCAATTTTGATTTTAATAGAGATGGCTGCCTGGAATTAAGGATCAGAAGACTTTAACATTAGCCCTCATTGCTTCGGATCTGCCAGTCACAGCTCTGATAGCCTGTTGCAGACCTGAACATTTAGACCATCCTCTGGTACTTGGGTTTTTCTTTCAGTGGCTACATTGGCATGTGTCTATAAGAAAGCATGCTTTTAAAATCTGAAATACTTCTAGGCATTATGTGTTCAGTGTTGTGTGACTAGATCTATCATGTTCCGCATCTGCCATTTAAATGCTGGTTAAAATCAATAACTTTCTACTTCATCTGATGCAGAATTGATCCACACCTAAAAATGAAAAGAAATGCAGTGTGTTGCATTTAGTGTAATTATAAAATTGACTTAAAAGCCCACCGTACAGTACAGTATATCACCCAGAAGACAAGAAAGATATTAAGCAGAGATAAGCCCGGGTGAGTTCTTCCTGAATCTCTTTTGTAATATTATATATATATGTGTATTATGAAAGAGATTTAGGATAACAGATATTTACTTCTGCATTACTGAGTCATCATTATCATTGCTGAAAACCTAATAAGCAGAAGGATGAAGTTGCACTAGCTCACATTTTCAGGAGCAAAACTCAGCTCTCAAAAAAAAGTCACAGATACATGATTATATTGCAGAATAATATAATCAGTTCATGATAAAAAACTTGAAATTTCAGGATAAAAAGTTCTAATTGATGGATACTATCTGGCAACCACAAGATAAACGTCAAAATTACATATGCACATATATTCCACTCTCTAGCATGATGAAAACCCAATGTCACCCAATTTGCATGCTGTAAACCCAATGAAACAACAACAGCAACAAAAAAAACGTTTATGGAGTCAAATATGCTGACATTTAACACAAATACCTTTTTTATTATATGGTAATAGTAGGGTAACACATAACATTAGAAGCATAGAATATGATCCTCTCAGTTTTATATAATGTACCTGGATGAACTCCTGAGCCATAAATTATTTTATATAACGTGTGAGAGGCTGCAGAGTGTGCAGTGCTAAAATGGGCTCGTGTTTGTGAAGCATGTCAGAGTAGCACTTATGATCTCAGATCACAGCTCTCTTTTTTCCCCTCATTCTACTTTTAGTCACTGAGATGTCAAAGGATTGGAGAGCCAAAAAAAAAAAAAACCTGTGTGAAGAAAACTCATTATCTTGCAGGACTTGTGTCTAATGAATTAGCCAAAAAAAGATAATAGGTAGGCCCAAATTTAGGAGCAGTATCAGTTCTGTGAGAAAGCAAGCCTGATTACAATCTGGAAATGAGGAGGAGGAGAGGAAGATAGAAGGAGAAAAAAAAGAGAGCAAACAAAAGAATAGAGAGAGTGGTGGATCGAGCGTGACTATGTGGCCTACAGTAACAGTAACTGTGCCAGAGAGATTGTAAATGCAGATTCAAAAGGCTGGAGAGACAGAGAGCAAAGCGGCGTGTTGGCTTTAACGGACCAGCGGAGTGTCCCTGCTCGGTCTTCATGCTCCTATGTGAAAGGCAAATTGCTGTGTCTTTCACCTCTGTTCACGACTGCCGATCCAGGCTTAGAGCATGTAGTGTGAACGCGCTGCATGACCTTGCTAGTCCTACAGGCCAGTCGTGCCTTGAAATGGAACACTGAAGTGAGCATGGTTTGTGGCAGCCCAACTTAAGCCGTCTCTGTGTCTCCATCTCTCTGCCTCTCTGCCTCTCTCTCCTCCTATCAGCACCTGTGGATGCATGAGAACATGATGAGTGCAAAACACACTTGACAAGAATTTAAACACTCCTTAGATGGGTGTCAAGAGGGTGAGTGAGCAAAACTGAGCACTGTAAATATAACATAGGATGGTGGCTAGACACCTGCAGCAGAGAGGGAGGGGTGATTCATCAACCATATCAAAAGAAGTGTGATGTACAAAAAACTGATGCACAAACGTTTCCAGCTTTTCTCAAAGCTGAAATGACCACATGATTGATGCGAAGAATGAATAAAACACAACAACTCTGGTAGGAAAGTAATCAGGACATGGGTGGTGTGATGTGGCCCGACACAAACATCCCGTTACCCTGAGGTTGATTATTTTCCTATAGTAGCATGTACTGAAGTGTTTTATTCCACTTATTAAATAAGAGTTCACCAGTGACCACAATTTTTAATTCATGATGAGTGACACATGGTGCACTATTTAACCATTTATAGTCAGATTACAAGGCTGATCTAATTTTCTGCCATAATGTAACACAGATCTGATCTTTTCAGGCCTGTGTGGACACAAAAATCTTTTCATATCCGATCTGAGTTACTTTCATATGTGGGCATAAATCCGACACATAACTGATTCATGGCCATGTGACAAATAAGAACTGTCAGATCGGAAATTCATGTGGCTTTTTGCCTAAACGTATGCGCTGAGCGCTGTCATCATCAGCCAACACGGTGTTCTGTTGATTTGTGTTACCTATCGACATATGCTACTTAGCAGTTGCATGTTAGGATTAAAGTTAAGGTTTTAGGGTTAACTTTAAGGTTTAAGTCTTAGGGTTAAGGTTAGGATCGAGGCTAAGATCGAGTTTATTCTCTGCAATAGGTAGCAGATATTCTGCTATCAGGTAGCACAAAGAGCAGAATAGCAGAACACTGGCAGCAATGGCAAAACAACAATGGAGGAGAGCTACAGCAAATGCGAAGCATACATTAGCTCCTAGCGCATCCATTTTGCTGGTTTTAATACCATGAGTCATCTCACAAATATGTTTTTTGTTGTTGGTGACGCAGATGCAACAACATATTAATGTGCGCATGCCTGATGTTTGTGGAGGACAGATGTGTTCACGTTACAGTTATACATGTCACTTGAATGTGAACCTTCAAAATAGGTAAATCCAATCTGAGCAGAAAAATCAGAATTGAAGAAACAAGAAATTCCCCTATCAGGAAAACCTACTGACCCTTACAAAACATTGACACTGGAGACTCATAATATTTCATAAATATTAAATAAATATCTCCTTACAGAAAGCTTAACCAGATCAATTATTATACATTAAGCTTTGTTAAAGAACAACACAACAATAAAAAAAAAAAATAACCAGACTTATGTAGAGATTATGTAGAGCATCTGCTTTATCCTTGTAAATGCCCAGCAAAATTTTCAAAGTTGATTTATTTGTGTTAAGCAAAAGGGTTAAATATAGAGTTGAATAGACACTGTACGACTGTTGTTTAACACTAAAGGAATCAGTTGCCTATAATTGTGTGATTGGGAAGTGTTGGAGATTCAGCAGCGTTATGAAACCACACTCTAGTGTTAAACACAGTTCATTTTCAACTGTTCATAGAATTATTTAACTCTGCATCTAAGTTATATTATTAACGCTTCATAAAGTGTTCAATTAACACTGCAAAGACCAGGACAAATTAAACGCCAGCAGAGAAGATTTAACACTATAGAATTGTTACTATAGAAACGATTAAATAATAAACCTGTTACAGTAATGTAAACCTGTTGTTAGTCTTGAAGCCAGCACTACCGTTGGAGCTGCTGTTATACGGACTTAATCAACACTTTCTGACCAATAATCCTTAGCACTGTGGTATAAATGAATATATATCTTTTGAAAATGAACCCTGGAAAGAAATACTCAACAATTATCTGACTATGTGTTTTACAAACAAGCCTCACAAGGGAAATGGAGGAAACTTACTTAATAATACATGATGACAGTGATTATGTGTGAGGTGTGACGTTTAAAGTGTAATTTGCTATGCTTGTGCATGCAAGGATATTTTGTAGTATGAATAGAAATGCTGAGATGATTCTCTGTGTATGTGGGTGTGTACACGTGTTTCTATACCCTTATACCAAGGATAGTAATGATCACTTTCATTGACGTCACTAGACGTCAATAAAAAAATCAAATTTTTGAGTAGGAATGAATAAATGTGTAAACTAGGCATCACAGAAAACCTGTTACTTAGTGAGGATGTAAAGTATCAGTGATAGTCCTTGATGACGTGTACAGTCTTCACTATTTTGAGACATAATGGCTCACATTGTGCAGAGTCAGCACTCTGTCTGATGAGAATGAAAAGGGAATGAATTCTCATCAATTCGTCCTTTAGCCATCTGCCCGTAATAGTAGGTAAATGCACTGGATAATGTATATGCCATTAGTGGCATAACCCCTGATGCAGGGACTTGCGGTACATCTCCATCGTTAGTACCATTAATCATGTTCAACAGGCCCATGCCTGAGTTGGTCTGAGCCAAACAGTGCAGCTGACCCCAGCTTTTCAAGTGATAGAGAGACAAGGAGAGACAGTGAGAGTGATGCCATGCATTATTGATAGCAATAGCAAGCTGTGGTAATGTGTTGGCATGCCTAGGAATACCCGCATGCAGGCCACTCGGCGTAATGGAGCATTCTGGATGGGCTCATAAGGTAATGCATGATGGCAAGTGCTATAATTGGTCATTCCCGCTCAGGTGAAAAGGGTGACAAGACTCATCATGATCGTGCATAGCACCATGTCTAAAATCTTGCCAGTTTGAAGTTTTTAATCTCTTTTTTTCATGGGTTTTTTTTTTTTTTTTTTTTTTTTTTTTTTTTTACTTTTTACTTCCAGTGCTGAAGTCCTAAAGTTTGTGAACTGCCTGGAGTGAGTGACTTGGCCCAAGTATAATAGGCAAATCCACTATCAGGAATACCTGTACACATGGTGATATTTTTTCCAATCTTCAACTGTCTAGTTTGGGTGAGCCTGTGCTCAGTGTAGCCTCAGGTTCCTGTTCTTGGCTGACAGAAGTGGAACCTGATGAGGTCTTCTGCCGCTGTAGCACAAAAGCCTCATGTTTCAATGTGAGCTGAGATGCTGAAATTCTTTTCTGCTCACTAAGAGTGGGTGTTCGAATTACCATAGTCTTCCTGTCAACTTGAATGAATGATTGATTTTCACACCATTCCCTGTAAACTCTAGATATGGTTGTGCATGAAAATCCCAGTAGATCATCAGTTTTTGAAATACTCAACGCAGCCCTAAACCATGCCGACAACCATGTCACGGTCAGTCACTGAGATCGCTTTTTTCACTGTTCTGATGATTGATATGAACATCTACTGGAGCTCGTGTCCTGTATCTAAATGATTTTATGAATTGTGTTTCTATCACATGATTGCACAGATATACAGTGGATGCTGAGTAGAAGGATGATTGTGCATACGTCACAGCAGTACAAATGTTTAAAAAAGTGCAGAGGAAATTGTTTAACATTTCAAAAGGACAATTTAAACTTTAATTCAATCTACAAACGCACTGGAGTGTTTTGAAGGCGGTTCCCAATACGTAGCTTAGCACTGGCCTGAAGTATTGCACCCAGTGTGTGAGTTTGCAAGAGTAAATCAGATGAGGAGACCGACTGTATTTTTAGTTGGCTCCTTTTGGCTGTGTGAGGTAGTGCTGATACTGCAGAATAAATGAATACATGATTCAGTGTTTAGCAGGTTAAACCCACAGGCAGCCCATCCTGAGAGCCACTTGTAGATGCACATTTGAATCCGCTCTGTCCCTGCACACAAGCTCTGTAGATACTGTGAACAGCAGATAAATCTTTCTTGTATGAATCTGTGCTTCCCGCTTCCTCGCATTCTTTATCCGTATACCCCTTTTTTCCTAACACATATTTGGATTCCTTCAGGGTCGTCTTCTTATGCTGTCACAGCAGTGTTTCATAGATATATAGGTTGATGCATATGACCTAGATTTCCTATTTGTCTCACACCACAGTTGGATTAAGAGTAGCTTGAATGCAGTTGAGGCTTAAAGAGCTGACATTATAGATCAAGACATTGCACAGCAGACGGATGTAGCACACACTTGCCATGGATTCACCTGATTTAATCACACAAGGCTGAATTCACAGTTGAATGCACAATGACTGAAATTGCAAATGTAAGCATTGAAACTTAAGGCGTAATGAATGATTTGAGTGAGTAAGACAGGGTGTCTCAGTTATGTGCAATTCTGATCTTGGACATATATCTCTTCAAGCAGTGACAGGAATCGAGGCCAGGATCATTGTCTGAAAATGTGATGTAACCACAATACAGCATGTCATGCTGACATTTACGTTCTTTCCTGTAAACACTTATCAAAACCTTCGAATGCTATTCAAGGCCAATATTAAATGCAGTGGTAATTGTTGGTTCAAAATATAATATAAAGCAAAATTATTGGATGTGCTGGGTCAAGTGCTACTTAACAGTATAATCTGTTGGAAGGTAGAAGGACTAGCTTGTACTATTCACGCAGAAATATATTGAAAATATACTAGACTCCTGTTCAATATTAATTTCTATCTTAACTTCTCATTTATATATCTTGTATTAGTCTTTTTTCTTTCAACTTTATTCATTTATTTGTTGTTATTGTTTCTTGCTTTTATGTTACATTGCCTTGCTTTTGACAGAAAATTGGGGAAAACATTATTTTCTATATATATATATATTTTTATATACTTATTTTCTATCCCGTTTTTTGATGCGTAACGGCTTTTGTTTAATCATGGCGGTCTGGACACTATGGAAAAAACATTTTATGGACATTTTTACTCAAGATGAACTTGGCAACCTTGAAGGTATGAACTACACATGGCTAAATTTAATCATCTGAATTAGCTTTCCTGAAAATAAACTTCTCCAGTGAAAATATTGAGGTAATTTTTGGACTTGGACCACGAGAGTAAAACCAGGTTGGTCCAAGACCACTGTGTCATACTGTGCTAAATATTAGCACAAGCTAAACAACACCTCTTGCCATTTCCTGTATGTAAGAGCTACTTTGCACAACCCTAATGTGTTCTGTCATTGTATCTCTCAGTCACTCCCTGCCTCACTCATTCAGGCAGATTAGGCCTTGTAAAACAGATCTGCAGCAGTTAGGGACAAACAGTCATGTGTCTGTGGCTCACTTCATAATGAATGCCAAGCATAGTCAACAAAAGACAATGATTACCCTCACCATAGGACAGATGCCTCCTGGTTAGCTTTCATCTCTTGCTCCCATAGAACCATTCTTTTTCATATTTTGCACTTGTCAGTTAGAATGAGATAAATGGCACTGGCTTAATTTGTGCGTAAATTACAGTCATTGGGTTTTGTTTCTGTCCATCTCTTTATTATCACTCATGTTCTGTAGTAAAATGTATGTGAGTCAGGAGAGAAATAATTTGTAACTTAGCTTGCTCTATTGAGTTTCCTTACTGCTTTGCACATTATAGTTGAAATGTTGTGCCTATTGAGATTTGTTTTGTATAGTATTACATCTTGGAATGTCCTGTGTCATTTTGAAATGTCTAGTCAAGTTAACTTGCTGAACGGATGAAGCCTCCCAGACGAGGAGCAAAATGCCCCCAAGGTTACACCTCAAGTCCAACATTGCTCTATATTACATGCATTTCTATATGACATTACATTTGCTGTACTTGTCCCCATTGAATAATCCCTGAGCACGACAAAAGGGGAACATTATTCACCCTGACCTCACTTACCACTACCACAAGCTCATTTTAACACTTGACCCTGCTCTCTCTCTCTCTCTCTCTCTCTCTCTCTCTCTCTCTCTCTCTCTCTCTCTCTCAGCTCCAAGTGTCGACCACAGACATGACCGGCAGGCTAGTAGAGGGACCTGTGGATCTGGATGTGTTTGTAATTGACCAGAATGACAACAGACCTATCTTTAGAGAGACTCGCTATTCCGGAGAGGTTCTGGAGGGCTCCCCTACAGGTATGAACTATTCTCTCTCTCTTGCTCATTCTCTAAGCAGTTTAGAAGGGAAGTAATAATGATGTTCTCTTCATCTCATGAAGCTTAATGCTCAAGTAGCGAAATGGAAGAGGCCAGGGACAGATTCGCGTCAAAGAAAAACAGGCCGTGTAGTCTGACGGCCATCTCAGTGTCATTTTGATAATTCTCTTTATTTTAAAAGGACCAGAACGGCCTGTCCCTGTCCCTGCCCCTGTTCCTGTTGTTTATTTATTTGTTAATTTTTCAGTTTTAATGCTCAAGGAAAGAAAGAGTGGACACTGAGACTGGAGAATTCAACCAAACAAGTACCACTTATTGTATTACGATAAGCACAAGCAGAAATCACAGGGGTCCAAGCACACATGACACTTACTGTGATTCCACCCACTAGAAACAACAGGGTTTTGAATATATGTCTGTAGTCGGTTATTTGAAGACTATGAGATCTACTCAAGATTTGAGAAAAATGGTTGAACGCAGAAACAAATAATTGATGACAACAAATAATTGGGTGATGACAATAACAACAACAACAAAAAGGATTACAAAAAAACTAAAGTAGTTTAATCCATATCCTGATACAGTATACAGTTAAAAGCTTGGACCTATGGCTCTGGAATTTTGTCCTCTCTGGTTGAAAAAATGCTACAGCAAGATAAGTGCAGGAGAACATATTGTAATATGGCTTATGCCATGCCCTTATCCACTGAACAGATTATTCTCTGTAGTGTGTGTGCCAAGTCAAAACACATTCTGAGAGAATTCAGGGCTCTGTCCCAAACCGCATAATGTGCACTAAATAGTATGCTGAAATAATAATTAGTGTGAGGGAGTCCTGACAAATGTAGTATTATGCTTCTCTGCGGATATAATTAAATGCTGCAATTTCCTCACTATTACAGAAACATTATGAGTGAGGTGTAAAGATGAGAGAAAGTTTATTGTGCACATAAAATTGACTATCACCGTTACAGAGTAAGCCGAGAGATGTGAGCTTAGCTTTTATTATCTAATCTGTGTATTTGGTTCTTTAACTCCTATGATGTACTTCTGTTGTTGTAAAGCTTGAGGATGAAAGCGTCTCCACATTTGGTCTGTCCTGCGCAATGGAAATTGAAAACCCCCTTCAAACCCTCTCATGTTCTGTACCGGTATTGTAGCTTCTGTCACATAAACCATCAAGTCATTGCTGTGACGTTTGTCACATTCACAGAGATTTATGCACACAAGTCTCCATCTCTCACTTAGCTATCATTGCTTTGTAGCATTCTGTGTGTGATGAGTGTGTGTTGACTGTGAATGAATGTATGCAGCAAGTTGCGTCATGAGATAAGTGAGCTCACGTCGTAATGACACTGTGTCAGTAAAGAGGCACTGTGTCAGTGTGGTGGCTGGGGAAAGCCTTTCTCATTTTATAACTGACATTTACTAATTTATGAAGTTCTGAACGCAACAGACTTTCCTGAACTACGCTACAGATTTTCCCTTTTGCGTGTATCTCAACCTGAGATACATATACAGCATTGTATAGTATATTATATCTACATATTTATTTAATTTGTAAGAAATTTGATATGTAATTCAAAATGATAATAAAATCCAAACTACATCTATCCTCATACCAACTTTATTCATAGCCTTCACACTGAAAGGCTGCTCTGAAGTCATACTATGTTTATTAATAATAATATCCCTTGTAAGTTTTAGTACACTTCGTTATATTTACATTATAGACCAGGTTATGAGTCCTCAAATACCCTGTTGTCATCTCTATATTGTCCTACCTGGAATTGGCTAAACCTGATTTGTTATTATCCTGAGCTGACAAGCTATAGAAAGCAAATGCTCCACTTCCTCCATGTTTGTAATCTAATCTCCTTATGAAAAAATAGTATTACCGCCAGATGATAATGAATTATGAGTTTACAAAGGAAAATTAGTTCTCGCTTTGAATATCAGCTTCATTCAAATTACTCTCTCATCACCTGAGGTAAAAGTGGCTGGCGGTATTTAAGTGATCTTTATCACAGTCTCTTCATTCAACCGATCACACTAATGTAGGTGAGTTTTTCCATATTTTTCCATATTTTTATAAGGTCAGTTAAACATATTAAAACTATCATCAGTACAGACTGTGTACACACTCTTCTCTGCTTGGATAACTGTAGAATCCGGTGTGTATGTGTGCAGACGGAAATTCGGCCAAGCTCTGGTCTTTAAAAAAAAAAAAAAAAACTCTGAGAAGCGGCATAACCTATACATGACCTGTTTTCACCTGACACCAGATGATGTTTGCAGGCAGACCAACACAAGATTAAAAAGTAGTCCAAAAAAACATTTCTACTTTGTTTTGCTATTTTATTTTTTTCTTAAAGTAGGAACGCCAAAATATATTATTGGCAAGCAAGCCCAATTTTGGTCAAAACCCATTTTTTGTTGATTTTTGGCTGTTTTCCAGAATTCAAACACAGCAACATCCGAATGAGTTTTCACAGGCCACTACACGTATTTCAAACAAATTATTACAAACAAACACCCATCAGTCTGAAGCACATAGATAATACATTGCTTTTACGCTCTTTAAGTTCTACACTTCGGACTTTTTTTCCTGCAGTTTGTGTACAGCAGAGATAAATTTAGTCGAATGAAATGTCACTGCCACTGCGGCAGCCAGGAAAGCAAAATGAAGTGAGAGCTGTAACAGCAGGATGCTTCCATATTGCTTGTACAGCTTCAGTAACTTGGTTAAGCAAAAGGAATTTATCTAATAGCCAGGGAAGGAAATGAAATTTGGCCTAAGGGCTTAATAAAGTTACGAACCAACCTCCCCTCTGTTCAAGACCTGAAACAGAGAGGTGCTAAACCCCCACAGGCCTGCGACTGTTCTGCAAGCTTCAGCCAAGCCTTGCTCTGTATGTAATGTCCTAGCAAAGAAAGGAATATTTGACAGTTTGATCTTGTTGGCACCTTTGGAGGGTCCCCTTCTTTAGGTTACTCAGGTTAAGGCCTAGGTATAAGTGTAGGCATGGAATTATGTGAGTCATATAATAAATGCACCTTTATCTCTACAAGTTTAACTTACATTGCAAACAAAGTAACATTTCTTTGTCATTTTGCGTATATTTGCATACATGGCTACCAGCTATGCATCTATGAAACGTGACGTTGCTACCATTGTCGCATATTGTCATTGTGATTCTACAAACTGCTTGCTTTTGTTGGCATTTCACCTCAGAGATATGCATTTTGGTCATTTCAGCAGGGAAAATGAGCAAGTACTTGTCAGGTCTTGATCTTACAACAACCTCGTATAGCATTTTGTGTTTGCTTTTTGTAATAGAACTCAATGGCGCAAAGTTGTTTATTATATTTCATGTGTGCGCAGCTGGCATTGCATATCTCCGTAATGAATTCACCACACGGCAAAATAAGCAGATTTACTGTATACTATTTTGTATTTTTCCTATTTCACTGAGTGCTTTTTGTCCAGATTTTATTCGAACAGCTTCTTGGAGTCTGGAAAGTGCCTTTACTTCAATTTAAAGCCAATGTGATTGTTAGTAGTAGAGTTATATGATAGCTGCATTTTGTCAGTTTTTTAGTATCACTGCATGTTTTCATTTGTCAATCCAGGAACACTGGCCATGAGCTGGAAATGCACCCTGGATGAGATGCAGGGCACCTTACACACACATTTGTACCTAGCATAGCCAATCCACCTATTGGCATGTTTTTGGGATGTGGAAGGAAACCAGAAAACATGCAGGAAACCACACAAATATTAACCTGATCTCAGGATCAAAGCAGGGACTCTAGAGCTGTGAGGTAAATGCTACTGACTACACCACTGTCCCACTCTTGTGTATGAGTATTCTCTTCTAAGGTGCTATGGTATAAAAACACCAGGGCTGGAATTTATGTGAATTGACCAAATTACACTCAACAACATCTGTGCTTACAGCAGAGCACTGTTTGAAACATATGTACTGTAATGACGCATGTTGCTAATTGCACACTCTGTGTTAATACAAAGCTGAGGCAGTGAGATGCCATTGGGGAGGCATCTGGCTCTCCACCACTGCCACATTGTCTGCCCACCTCCACTGTGGCAGCCAATAAAGGCACAGTGCATTATCATATAAAGTCATTACTCACAATGTGAATACGCCAAACTAAAGAGCGTGATTTTTTGTTTAACTCCTCTTTTAAAGAAAACAAGGAATCGATTTGCCTTGTAACAAAACAGAAAAACTATGCCTCCTTTGGGCTAATATGCAAGTTTACACTGCTACACCTTTAAGAACTTGTTTATCATTGTCTCTGATTCTTGAGCCCCATAATAGAGCCACGTCTGCAAACACGAGTTGCACACCAGAGAATGACTGCAACCACTCAGTCCTTCTATGATAATCCACCCTTGTCCAGGTGTGCAGTGTGGATATAATATACATCCACTTTGTGCAAAAGTGGTGTGTATTATGTGTGCAGGTGTGCACAGTGGGTACATGGGTAGTGCTTGGCCTTCGCCTCTTTTTAGTGAGAATGATGCTTTTTTTTTCAGTGCAGATGTACGCAGCAGGTTTCATCCTGCTTTCAAAGCCGTGCTGAGGGGACGGAAGATGAATCGGCAGTGCTTTGCTACTTCTTTTCAAAGGTCCCATTGAGAATAAGCAAGCGCCTCTGTGTGCCCTGGGGTAAAATGGAGGACTGTAAAACTGAGAGCTGAAAAGCTTAAAGTGATATTTTTTGCACTATTTCATTTAGGCCCTACTGAATCTGTACTCCGTTGGCTCTAATATGTCCAAACCTTACCATTCAGAGGCTGCTGCATGAGGAATTTGAACAAAGTAAATTTGCCACATTGCCACAGTATTGTATCTTATCTGTTAATGCTCCAAATATTTTGTATCTATATTCAGATTTGAACCAGAAGTAGGTGTGGTCAAAATTTGGAAGGATTTGGTTTTATTTTTATTATTTTTGTCAGGTAAATGTGAATCCTGCCACTATTGCCCCGGAGACACTGGGGGGTGGGAACAGGTCTGCTGGAAAAAGAAATTTGAATCCTTTCAAAACAATGATGACTTTCAAATATTGTCTTTCAAATAGGGAATTATGGCCTTAAAATATTCCTGAAAGATTAGAAAACTTTGCATGCTATCGGAGTCTACTGGAACACAGGGCCATGGTGCTGTTGCTAGTCAAAATGGGGTCCTTTAAGCAGCATTTCATTTATTTATTCATTCACCTTCAGTAACCTTTTTTTTCTGATCACTGTTTTCTGTTGTGGAGAATGGCGTATGCTTTTCACAGTATGGTCTGTGTGGCCTATATGGAGTAGAAATATGGTTTTATTTTCAAGTGGTGTTGGGTCATGCTACTGGAACAAACCAAAAATGAGTGCATCTCTTATTTGTATCTGTATTTGTATGTGTAAAGATCATGTTAACTATTCCTAATAATGCGCTAGTATCTTCCCATTCCCTTTTTTCATTGTAAATTATAAAGTCATTAAAATAGTGATCTAACTGATGGGTTGTTCATACATTTATTTATTTTTTTCCTTATAATTTTGCCTATAAAGAACTGTTGCGCAAGTTAAAATGGCTCTTTAAATAATAATTATGGGCAGAGTTTAAATGCACTCAGAGCTCTTCACCTTGATTTCATGTGTAACTCCATGGTAAAAAGAAAATTCAGGTTTCTTTGCTTCAGTCTGGGCTCTATTTTATCACTGTTTTTTCCTTTGGTGAAGATTAAATTAAAAACTGACTGACAGTAGTGGCCCCATTGTTCATTTCCCTGACAAAGTAATAGCCTAGTGCTAGATTATGACTTGCCATTCTTTCTGATCCGCATACTGCTGTGGAATGGCAGGATGAACATAGCAGCTCCATCTTGATGAGGTGTCTCAGGTGTCATATGCCGCAGTTTTACAAAAGCAATGAATGCATTTGGTTATCTTTGTCTCTTATCTCAAAATTTGCCACCTTCAGAATTAAAATCTTATGCCAGTTTTAGTACACAGAACACAATACTGCCTAAACTCAACCATTCTTGAACAGATATGGAGGCAGGGTTGTGTCGGAGAACACATCTCCTTTGACATATTACTTTCGATCCTATGGTCTTTCTAACTTTGTGACCTGTCTGGTAATATAGTGCATCTATAGTGTTTCAATCCAGAATTCCACCTGATAGATAGTCTGGTAACTTCATTTTATCATTTTACATGATGAAGCACATGACAGTTTACACAGAAGACTGTTATTTGATTGACATTATAAATGAACATCATTAGATTGTTGTTCTTGTGTGACATGTAAGCGTAGTGTAAATGCCATGGCTCAAAGGCAATTGGAAAATGCCGTGTCGGTAATGAAATTACTGGATGACATTTGTAGAATTTGTAGTCAGCCTTTCAACAAGGAAATATGAGTAAGTACTGCTTTATGGTAAATTACTCATTAAGAAAGGCAGAATGGATCTTGAGTAGGTTGTAGACAACCTAAACATGGTGATATAGTCACACAAAAAGTTCATGCCACTGCCTTTATACAGTTTAGTTTAAATCAGGAAATAAGCAAATGAAATATCTTCATATGTGCCCTGGAAGACTCATGGGAAAAAACCTCATATTTCAAGCATGGCTAACCCTCTGTGAAGTACCAGGCTTCCTGAGTCATCCCATATTGCTGGCTGTCTGTCTCCTTTTATCTATAATGGAAGATCGATTTCCTCCAATAAAACTGGAAATGCTGAATTTATGTCATGTATCTTGATGTAAAAGTCTGCAAACATCATCAAGTAATTTAGTTGGTTTTCCACATTGAAATGATTTTTTAAAAATGTGCATGAAAAGCTGTACACACCGAGATGGAATAGTCAATCAGATTTTTTTAATGGCAGTATTCTGATAATATCGGCCAGCTAAGCGTACAAATCTCATCAGATGGTTCGTGGGTGAAGCATCTGTGGCTGAGGCAGATGAAGCAGTAATTGCATGTGCAAATTTGCTCAAGGTTTGCATTTAGGAGATACTGTATATGGAGCTTCTTAACTGAGAATGAATTAAATACAGAAATGCACAGAAGTCCAATCTATAATTCCCCATACTATACAAAGCACCATCATATTATATTCTCTGTGGTTGCTTTAGTACATAAACACTCACAAAAAAAACAATGTAATGTGTTAGCATGACCTTGCAAGGGTGTTGCTCAGGTGCTTCTCCTCATAGCAGTGACCTTAATCACAGCTTCGTCAACCACAGTTTATCTTCTTTCTTTTGGTGACTGCTCAGTGCCTGCCACCCTTGTTTCATTCCCTCACCTTCTTGACAAGATCCCTCTTTCAGTTCAGGTGTGAACATGTGTGTGTATGTGTGTTTGTGTCCAAGCCTCTGTGCTGCATAACTGACTGGCGCTTCAACCTCAGAAAATAAAGGGCTAAAAAATCAATAGCTAATTGCCAGGACAGGCCTCTAGAGGAGAGGCAGCTAGACCCCAGCTCTGATTGATCCAGCCGAGAAAATGATTGGGCTGTGGGTGACACTAATACCAGCAGGTAATTTGTAGCATAATGCCGTTTTGTGTGCGCTAGGATTTCCCGACTCTCACACGCCGACCCCCTGTTCTCCTCTCAGCATGGTCTTTCACTCTAACAAAGCCTCATTATCTGTCCTTCAGGCCAGCTCCGCTAGCTAAATTAAGGGCCTTCACATGTGCCTTCACAAGAAATATCTGAGTATGGACAGGCTGCTATGGTTACACTAAACTCTGTCATTTGTCTTGGTTGTTTTATAAATCTGGCTCATTTTTTAAGGTTTAAGGATCTAGAGTTAGCTCTAGAGTTATTTCGGTTTATGTGATGATGTAATAAGAGCTGTAGTTGTTTTATGGTACTTTATTCATATCATATTGCAGAGGTCTCAGCATCTACACTTTAGCCATAGTATTTATAATTTTTTTAACCCTTTTAACTGTTACTGCAGTATGGGAGATGCCTGAAAACTAAGTTTTTCTGCTTCCTCAGATAAAGCCACATTAAAAAAAAAAAAAAAAGCCCAAAAACCCGAAAGTAACTTCTTATCGAAAGTTTTATTAGGCATGGTTAATCAAAAGTGGTTATGTTCAAACACCATGAATTTGTTTTTTTTTCATTATTCCTTGAACCCATCTCCGATTTCTGTCATGTATGCAAAGCCACTCCCCCAGAAACTGCATCCACAAAGTTCAGTGAGAGTTAGCGATACCAAATATCATGACATCACTTTCAAGCAATGATTACCTCATTTATTACCGCTGTTTATTAAGGGCAGCAAATAAACTTTACTCTGTTATTAAGTATTTAAAAGTACCTTGTTGACAGTGAATATTGTGGCTATGGACTAGTTTATATCAGAGAAGTTATGGATGAAAGGCCTACAGCTCTGCTCTCCACTTGGCCATTTATTGCATTTGAGAAATTGTGTCATGCCATTACATTTCACTTATGCATAGCGTGTAAGCATATTACCCAGGTGCACTTTCTAAAGCAGTGTTTTTGCTAGAGAAGGCATCAAATTCCCATGTCTCCTGGTTTTAGCATTTTAGCATGCTGTGGTGTTGCTTTCTAGGACATTCAGTAGCTTGATAACCAATTTGTAACACCATGAACACGTGAGCTTGGCCTTTTATCGATTTATAAGCATCGTCAAAAGTGCCTTTGTTTTCCTGATTTATTTTGTACTGAGCTCCAAAGTGTTTTTCTGTTACTTCACTATTGTTGTTAGCTAGCATCAGTAACTAAAACCTGTGCTGCTAACAATTCTGATTAGCTAACAGGTAGTGAAAAACTGATTCTGATACTCTGCTGTGAGAGTTCGCTGTCCTGATTTTCTCAGTAATGAATTTTCATGAGCTTTTAAGCTTACCATCACCTCTGGTGTTAGCTGTTTAACGTCAGTAGCGTTGTTACGTAGAATTACATACGTTTTTGTGAAGGTCACCTTACCTGGCTTTCTACGTAATAAAAAGGTATCTAGTTGATTTGTTGTGTAAAAAAGAGCATTCAAACTATTCAACTTGGTCTATAGACTGCACTTATAGACAGCTGTGAAGTAATAATGTCACTTTGGAGTCCAGTTCCATTGCTAGTAATTAGCTTCTTAATCTTGGAAAAGTGCTACCAATAGATATTCTAATTTTATTGCACAGTTTTCACCAAGTTTTTTTTTCCTTTCTGAAGAGACTGGGACAGGGGTAAAGTGAAGGGGCATTGGAAAATGTCTATAAAAAGTATGACAGTAAACCAAGGTAAACACAGGCGAGCACTCCAGCACGTAATTTTTTTTTTCATCCAAATAACACGTTTGCTGATTTCATTTAAATATTTTTTTTTATTATGTTCTATGTATTTTCTAGGTTAATTTTGAACAATTAAAAAATGCTATTGCTCCTTTAAATAATGAATTTTGCTATTGTATATCTGGAAGAAAAAATAAAAAATACAACTTCATAACTAACATTACCTTTCTCTTCAAAATCACATCTTTGTTCTGTCAGCATGGATCCACTCCATACACTGACATACACATACACTAGGGTTTTTGTGGTAAAATCCTTGCTTCTCTGTCCTTCTTATAGGAATTTCTTGTTAGCAATTTTGGCACCTCTGCTTTTATAAAAGTCCTCCGTTGTATTATAAGAGACCAAAATCTTTCTTGGCTGCTTCAGCATGGCAGACAGGTACTTGATGTTAACTGAATTACTCTCACCTGGAGGTAGTCTCGTCTCATATATACTTGAGTGTGCTCACATGTTGTAAAAATGTCTCCCATCACACACACACACACACACACACACACACACACACACACATACACACACACACACACAGCTGGTCGGCTGTTAGTCAGGACAGAAAGAGAACTTGAGCACAGTCAGGGGTCTCTTCACACCCTCAATATAAGCTTACATTCTCATTCACTGTTATCAAGATGCAAAAGTGGCTTTAGCAACTCTGCTGAACGTTAAATCTGATGAAGCACTAAGCCATTCATGCAACTATATTTCACGATTCAAAGTATGAACAATATTTAGCTTATTCGCCCACTTCTTTAGATTAGGATTCCATTCCCTCTAAATTCCTCTTCATCTGAATATATTTTACTATTTTGATGTAAATCATATCAGTGAGTTTGATGGGGTGGCCCGCTTCACTTTACAGTTAAATTGCATCATTATTGTCCACTGAGATAGACTCCTTGATTCCCTTTTTCTTTCACTTTCTGTCTCTTTCCTTGATGGTCCTGGGTGAGTGCTAATGCAAATGGCAGAGGGACTCCCAGACTAGCAGACGACAATCAAGCAAGCGCACTGCGCTAGATGTGAGTGCTCGTTCGTCAGGTCTCTCCCTGCAGGGGTTCCGCTACACAGGCGCTGCTAATCTTGTAGAAACTTTCTATTCTTTTCTTATTCCAGTATCCACCAGAGCGCTGTACATGTACTCGATTAACCTACCCCTTCTCTTTTCCAGAGAGTGAAGAAAAGTGAAAAGTGGAGAGATGCATAATGAGAAACCTATCTGGCTGTCCCTTTTAGTCCCTATGTCACATGTCTCTAATGCCCCAAACCTTTTTAAAGTCTCTTTACAGTCCCTACTTCCACTTTACATTATCCTCCTTCATTGTTTCACAGGAATGTTCCCAGACAAGATAACTAGATTAAATGTGGACCAAAGTCCCTGCGATGACTCTTAAAAGGTTCCAGATGAAATGAAAAGGGAAGAGCAGACTCCTGAGAGATAAAATTCCCATTGCCTGGTCTTAACTTTGAAGTGAGCTAGTACATAATTTCATCAGCATGGCAGGTCAGGAAAGAGGTATAAAGCATCCTGTCTCCCACAGGTACAGAGGTTTAACTGGCCTGTGCTGTGGGGAAGGAGGCCTTTAACGCTCCACTGAAGCTTGCTAAGGTTTTCACACTCTCAGCTTTTTCCTGGCTGCCTGGCACCACCTACGGATGATTAAGCACTCCCCCAGGAAGTGCTGGAGCATGAAAAGAAATGTGAGATCATATTGGAGATAGAGTGAAGAGAGAACATATAGAAATGATTGCACAAGTTCACACTAATTCATGCAGTCAGTGCATCTTACAACACTAAAGGTGCTTTGAATGGCAGAGAAATTTTTCTAGATTTTTTTTTTTTTTTTTTTACCACAAACAAGCTGGATATAGAATCAGGAACTAAGCCTGCTGTCACCCACTAAAATTCAGAAGCTGAAAGATTTCCAGTTTTTGTGTGTCAGTTCAGATGTCAGATATGACACTCGGCTAAAAGAAAGGCCTCGTAAAAAGAACTTTAGCTGTCAAGATCATTTTCAGTCCTCTCCTCCTACCAATGGATGCTCCAACTCCCTCTGCAGTCCCTCTCACCATGCTAACATTTCTTCCTGTCTTAAACTACTCACTCAGTATATGGGATCTTACAGCAGTGAAGACAAGCGTGATCGCCAATATTGGAGATTGTTCAGGGTCGATGCCACCAGCTGTCTACTAGTACCCATTTCAAATTGCATCAGCACAGCTTGTTTGAACAAAGTAATTATCATAAATAAACCAAATACGTAAGTGCTTCATGCCTTGCTTTAGAGAGTGCACCGCTGTAGGAATGTGATTGCATTGCTTAGTTCCTGAAGCATGCTGCATGTTTTCCTTGGGGTCTGACGACTTTGATTGAGTATTGATCTGAAATGGAAGTTTCCTGTGAGTGTGAGATGATTTCTTAAGGGGTGATGGAGAAGGGTTTTATTACTTCAAGTTAAATCCATAGCATTGTCACTTCACAGCTTCAGGGTTTGATCCTGACATCAGGTTAATGTCTGTTGGAAGTTTTGCATGTTCTCCTTGTGTCCATAAACATTTTCTTCTGGGTTTTACAGGTTCCACCTGCCAAAACCTTGGCTAGGGAATTGGATATGCCAAATTGCCCAAGGACTAAATGAGTATGCGGTGTCCTGTGTACTGGCTTTCCATTTGCTGACATATTCTCACATTTCCATATCATGTGTGTTTTTCCATATCATGCCCATTGTTCCCGGTATAGGCTCTGGATCCATTGCAAGGGGAAAGTGGTCACTGAAGCTGAATGAATGAATGAATGAATGAACGAATATCTTCATAATAGCGCTTGGCCTGCAGCCTCATACCTCCGACCAAATCACAGTCATATTCAGTACAACAGCACTTCTTATCCTGTAATATTGCTTAGGTATATAGTTACTTTATTTTTTATTTATTACCTAACCAAACACAGCTGAGAGCATTTCTAACAGGCCTGGTAAGACTTGCTCTGTCTTATTTAAGACTTCCTCTGTTTATTAGGCTATAAAAGGAGTTTATTAATTGTCTGTTAAGCCCTCCCACTGAGCTGCTGCAGAATAAAGGAGTTCTAACATGCTGGGATTTGATGGAGGAAAGCACAAGGCCATGGTCTCATGGACCAAGAAATGAAAGAAAGACACCAACAGGATAAAGGCTTGAAAGAATGATGGGACTGGCTTTTATGATGTAGAGTGTACACTTTATTGGGAATACTATACTAATCTTGGGTAGAACCACCCTTGCTCTTAGAAGAGCTTCAATTCTTCATAGCATGGATTCCACAAGGTGTTGGAAATGGCGCATTATTGTACTAGAAGTAGCCTTTTTGCCAGTAGAAGTAGCCAGATTTGACAAAAGGCAGGTTGGTACAGTGGATTAATATCGTTAATGCCAAATTCTGACTCTACCTTCTACATGTTGTAGCAGAAATGGTGATTCATCAGACCAAGAAACATTTTTCATCAGTTTCAGTCTATAGCCTAAGCTTTCTGTTTTTGGCTCAAAGAAGCAGATTTTGATGTAGTCTTCTACTTTTGTAACTGATCTGAGATGCTTTTCTGCTCTCCATGGTTTTAAAGACTGATTATTTGAGTTACTGTAGCCTTCCTGGCAGCTTGAACCAGTCTGGCCATTCTGCTCTGACCTCTCTCTTCAACAATGCTTTCCACCCACAGAACTGCCACTCACTATATGCCTTTTATTTTTCACACCATTCTGTGTAAACTATAGAAACTGCTGTATGTGAAAATCCACAGTTTTTGAAATACTCAGACAAGCCTGTCTGGCATCAACAACCACGCCATACTCTCTTGTGTTCACTTTTTTTCTCATTCTGATGTTTGATGTGAAAATTAACTGAAGCTCTTGACTCGTATGGTCATGGTTTTATGCATTGACTGATTGGATAATTGCATGAGCAGGTGTACAGGTGTTCCTACTGAAGTTCCTACTTATCCAAATAAGTTTTTAGATACAAAACTGTGAATGGTCGACGACAGATGAAGCAAGAGATATGCACAATGGGACAGAAGCACAGAACAGTCAGTGCTTATAAGTAAAAAATAATAATTTTTTTTTTTTGCATGACATCCTCCCCACTGCTTTAACAGATGGTAGAAAAAAAAAGCATAGAATAAAAACTGGAGACCTGTAACAAACTGTATTTCCCTAATGTTTCTCACTAAGTCACATTGCGTCTTTCGTTTGTCAAGATGCATGTAAGTTTATTTGTTCCCCTGGGGGGGACGGGGACGACAAGTATGCCATTGTTGTTCCAGACACAAGTGAAAAAGCCTCTTAATTGCTTAGTGAGCCTTTTACAGTTTCCACCATCGTAATTCTGAATGTCAAAAGTGATTTCCAGACAGCTCTCAGGAGAAATGTGAAAATTCTTGCACGAGTTAGTTTATGTGTGGGAAATGACTTTAAGAAAGAAAAGCAATTTTTCAGCTTGACTGACAGTCTCAACTGTGACAAAAGCTATCTAAGTGGGTAGCATTAAATTTTTTTTTTTACATTTTTATTTTTTTGCATTAGCAGCATGTATCAGAGAAGCAATTGTTTTTAGATAAAGGAAGTGAAATCTCCTTGCTGTTTGATGCAGAGCTCTGTGCTGAGATGTTCACTATACAGTCAAGGCAGCTGAGCCGTGATGTACTTTCCTGAGCTTCAGTTCCTCTTCAACTCTTAACCGGCACTGTACATCTCAGGGTTTGATAAAAGTGAATGAATAATACATAACCAAGTGTCAGCAACTTCAGGTTGGCATTTATGCTGCCTCAGCCTTGACTTTGGTGCACTCTAAATGAAATTTGGGGCACTACAAGATGGAATATTTTTCAGATTAGGACCCTTAAAGCATGCTGTAGAGACCCCAATCTCCTTCTTTTTTGGTCTTGGGTCAGGCACTGCTAGCATTGCAGGCTTTGCAGACAATGCAGCATTATTGTTGTGCATTATTTACCTTTTCCTGAAGGTATATATATATATATTTACTTAAAAGGAACAGATGGGGCAAATTTAAATAATTCATAATCAAATGTTCTAAATGGAAATAATAACAGTAAGTTGTTAGCCAGTAAAAATGACCCAATATTGGAGTATTCCTATTTTTTAATCAAACATCCTTAAACAACCAACTACGTTTTATATATACATATGGCTTTTTTTATATGTATATTTCATATTGAGTGTACATATGGCTGTGTGGATAACAGCCTTTTACTCTACAGGGGACAACATGAGTGATATATGTGATTGACATTTTCCTTTATCTTGTCTGTTTTATCAAAATGAATATACTATACGCATGAGTCATGCTGTTAGAAGCACTTTTATGACCCATCAGTACATAATTTCATGAGGAGTAAAAGAAATAACATTTCTTTTTCTTTCTGTTTATTTTCAGTAACAGTTCAAAATGAAAGATTAAGGATTTGCTTATGGATTATTTATTTTTGAGTTGATCCACACAATGGTCTTTGCAATTTAGTGATACTATAAGTGGAGAAAACACTCCTTTTTGGCCCTGATTTAATAATATTCCTGCTAATTCTTGCATGGTATAAATTGTGCATGCAGAAATGGGGCATGTTGTAGTTAATTAGTAATTAGTAAAACATGGCCACTATTTAACTAAACGAGAGAATGAATTATTTAAACGGTGCCATGATTTAACTAAAATGAGGTTGATTTAACTGTGTGTGTGTATGTGTGTATATATATATGTATATATATGTGTGTGTGTGTGTGTGTGTGTGTGTGTGTCTGTATTTCCTTTTTGTGTCATTAGTGGGGCTCTGTAGTTTCTACACATGTAAACCCTTTCATAAATGAGGGCTTTACTATAACTCGGGGTTAACACTATTTTCTGATCAAATACATCTGTTACACAGTGTGAACTCATGGCTGTAATGGGCCAATATTTTAAGTGAACTCAGTCAATCATGTTACCAGAAAGGAAAGTTCAAAGTTCAAGGGTATCCATGCCTCTTAGTTAATGGATTAAGTTGGTCTCATCTGTCTGTGTCCTATTTGACCTAGACTGAAGGGTGTAATTGAGCCCTTTTTACACTGCACTCTGGCGCTGTCTCAGTAATGCTTCTACTTCATTGGTTCTCATCTGACCTGTACAATTATGAAATTACCTAACTCCCAGCACACCTGATCCAGCTCATTACTACCTTGATAAGTGATGAGCAGGATCAGGAGAGCTATGTGCAGTGCTGTGTCACTTACCTGCATAGCATAACTACGACTCAAACGAGTTAGGCATGGATCATGAGGTACGCTCTCAGTAGGGATCTGTTCTTGATCGTGTTAGTCAGGACCGGCCAGCTGTTTAGACAATATGCATCGTCACCTGGCAAAAATCTGAATCTGTCAGGGATGTAGAGCGATAGCCTACTTTTCATGTACACTTCACACTTTCTTCATGTTGCATCATCAGGGGAAATCAAGTCACACAACTCAGCGCGAGGACAAAGCAACAGAAGGTTGTCTATGGAATTTTCAAAGCAGGATGTTATTTGTTACTAGAGACTTTCATCAATTTCTTGTTACTTTAATGGAATAAATCTTCTAACGTCCTGATAGACTGCTCCTATACAACCCCGTCTGCTTGTGGAATGACATTCCCATTTAAGATATTACTTAATGTCTAATTACTGTCATATTTTGAAAAGAAGAAAAGAAAGTCAGACAGCCATTCTGAAATAACATCCCTGTTTGATCAAAGAAAATGATCTCCAAGATCAAAGAACGGTCCATGAACAAAAAATGAGTGTATAAAATGTACATTTCCCATGAGTCTGTTTCCATGGCACCTGTAATCAGAGAGACCTGCCAAGCTATTATTTCCACATTCTCGAACTTTTTACTCAACATCCAAACTTCTGCATTAGCATCTATTTCTGTGTACTTATTAGGGTGTTGCAGTTCACCCTCAGGATGGATAATGGCTCTGCAGTGAGGAACAGATCTTGTGAGAAGTTCTACAGAGGTGTTTTGCCACAAACGGTAAAGGCCATTGTGTGTGGGAGTAGGAGTGGGAGGGAGGCTGTGCCCAACGTGAAACGGAAAGTAAGCCTGACCTGTTAGTGCAAGCTTAAGAGCTCTTCATGTAATCAAAAGTACTTAGACACAAGGCTGCTTTGGCTCACCAAAACAGGTGGGTATCTTTTTTTTATTGTGAGAAGGACCTTCACATACCAAAATAAAACACTCAGGCCCTCATTCACTAACATCCCCAATAATGAGCACTGATTTGCATATGCAATCAGAGAAATTGCGTGTGCAGTTAGTGATTATATTGCGAGTTATTTACAAAGAAGAACTCTGTGAATTATGTCAAAGTACAGGGAGGAAGCAATATGTAAATGAGAGTTAATGTTTGCTGTTTGTTGTTGATAGTTACTGCAAGTTTGGATCTCAGATGAACTCCAAAATATGTTCAAAATATGATAGATGAACTAGATAGTGAAGTTCCTGCCAAACTTGAAGTGTGTTGCGAAGCAAATCATCATCATTGGCCAATGGGGAATTGGAGCTTGTTCTTTTTAAGTGTTGAGAGGAAGTACAGAGTTGAAAAAAATTTTACTTTCATATGCTCCTGTACATACTTTCAACTAAATGTTTCTTACCTAATTTTATTTATTTACCTAATAAAAAACATGAATAGCACCCCCCCCCCCTTTTCCCCTCATTGACCAATTTGACTGCCAATGCATCTTTTTTATTATTATTTGTTATTAGAGGGACATACAATTCAAGTTCCATGACAATTGCTCATGGTTAACCCTATCACATGGCTTCTGAAAGCTAACTGGCCAATGGGGACCATGTTTTTAAAGTAACCATTTTGTCCTAAACAAGGCTACTACAGATTACATTGATGGTCATGCCCACAACTTGGCGTACTTCCTCAGGACCTTTTCCCGAATGGGGTGTGTCAAGTTTTGTTTGAGTCTATGCAAATACTCATGAGTTGTAGCTGCTTCAATAAATTAGGCTCTGCCACATTCGAATTGATTGGCAGGTGTTGGCTATATTGTTCATAAATGGTGCGCTGTGTTGTGTTATAAAGCCGCCATTAGGCTGATCAGCTCATCTTTTGTCTGAGTAGATGGACGGAGTACTACACAGTGTCCAAGTTTCATGTCTGTAGCATGTATGTTTTGGTCTGCATGACTTTCCCCAAAAAATGTTCTCTGTTAATTTCTATGCATTTTGAATATCTGCTACATGGGAACCACACAACCAATCAGAAAGCTCTATACAAGCACACTTCTTGGTGTCAGACTGGACATGTTACATGTGGTTTAGTCTCAATATTGCAAAAACTGTCTGAGGATTTATGGACAGAATATCGGATTGAATAATAATAAAAAGAAATCAGGTAACGATTGTTGCTTTGCAACACACTAAAATAAAGGAATGTGAACATTGATGAGTCTTCTTTTTGTAATGAATTTGGGAATAAATATCTTTTGGGGTGTACAACAAATCTAATCCGATCTATCTAATATGAAGCCAGATTTGACTTTGTAATAAGAAGGCAGAATTTTAGGCAGGACATTTCTCATTATGTTTCAGTTTACCCCATAAAACCTTTCTCATTTTTATGTTTATTGTCTTCAACTGGCACAAATGGTCTTTCGCAAATTTAATACCTGCCTTTTGGGTGTATAAATGTGTGCATGCAGTCCCAAAGGCTTTGTCAATCACATTGCTGGTGCAAAGTGAATGTATTTGCATAGACCAATCCAACATTAGGTAGAAACATTCCAAAGTGCATATTCATTAAGCCAAACATTCAAAATGGACTCCTGCTATTTCCTCATTTGGAAGACACAACCCTCTAGAGACGCTGTAGAAAAGTAGGGCCTTATTGTCCTGCTGCGTTAAGAGTTGCTCCACATGCGATATTTTATCATTTTCTGAGAAGTATTTGTACAGTACACATTATTCATATTCAGTACTTGAGTAAATCTTCTAACAGCCATTTCTAAAGAGTTTTCTAATCAAGTGTCAAGTGAAGTGGGCTTCATTGGCATTCCTCCATATAATTTGTACACATTTGAGATGAGTGCAAAATACACAGTGAATTCACAGGGCAGTAATTACACAGAACAGTGCGCACTAACTAGACAGGACAAACTAACAGTATTGGATGGATTATATGACATGGCTGTGCATCATATGACTAGAAATCAAGGAAAACAATAGTCTCAAGCAATTTAAGTGAAAAACTGTCCCAGTATGAGCAGGATTGAGGGTAAAAATGATCCCGTAGCAGCATGTTAGCACTGGCTCTGAGTCATTAATATAGTTCATGTGATAATGGTGAGATTTTACACTGCAGATGTGCATTGATGGTGGATGTAGGGAAGTGTCCTGATTAGTCCAGGTGGGAGTTTGGGGCAGTGTGTTGACTAGCCTGACTGCCTCAGGGTAGAATCTGTTGCATAGTTTGATATTAGTGGCAAAAATACACCTTTTGCCAGATCGGTGGGGGTCAGGGGTCATTCGTAATGCTGGTGGCACTGTGGCTTCGGCGCTTGTTGTCTTTTAATATTTGCGTCTGCTCACTATGTTCCTAAGAGAAAAGCCAACCCATGGATATGCTGGCAAGTGCACGCTGGAGTGATTTTGGCAAAAAAAGATATGATCACTGCATTCATTAAAAGCATGTACAAGGTCGTGGTGTCTGATGAAATCTCCGTCTCTTCATGTGCCAGAAAGGCTCAGTGGCTTGCTTAAAGGAATACCGAATTTATATTTAGTATATGTGCGAATAATCATTTTGACTTGTTTTCCATTACTGAGAAAAGAACATAAAACATGTTTACGCATAATATACTTGTAATGGAAATCTAAAGGCAGTGGAGTATCAGTAAACAATAATGGCATTTATTCTTGTAGAATGTTTTTCCTTATGACTGTGAAGTTATTCGCAAATGATACTATGAATCTGTGTAATTTGTCTTTTTAGAGGTTTAAGAGACTGTGGATGGAACAGTTTGTGCGCGTGTTTATGTGCTTAAGGTTATGAGTCTCCATCTCACAAAACAACAGAATATGAGATGCGAAAAAAACATAAGTCCTTTAATTTAGATGAGTGTAATGTTTCTATTTTTACAATGTGTATTGTGTATTTGCATGTTTTGCGTGTTTACTGATGGAATTCAGACTTTGTGAGTAAAAAAAAAAAAAAAAAAAAAAAAAAAACGTTTTTTTAACCAATCTCGAAAATGTCTTGAAATTATTGTTTGTTGTAGCCATTCATACAGCACAGATGTGGTAAGAGAATAGTGTTTAGGATAAAAGCTGGAGTGTTATTTAAGGCTCTAGAGTGGTAGAGAAAATAGTCATTCTTCATCTGAGAACAACATGCACAAATCCATGTTGTCTGGCAGTTTCTCCTCCCTTTTTTTCAGGTTCCTCTCATATCAGTATTGCAGGATAACATCTGTGTGTGCTGTTCCTTTACTGTATCGTATGGGCTCACATCGTACATCCTCACACAACTGAACATCTATTATGTGTGACAGACTTTTATGTGGATGATATTTACTATGAGTATAAACTGCTGTGATGGCTCATGCACTGAACAGAAATGTATAAGAAATGGTACCCAGCTTTAGCAGCAGTGATTGATATCAAACGCATATTACTGCATTCAGGTTCAATTTAAGATTTTATTAAATCAGGACACATTTACAGTTTTCAAGGCATCTGGTGAGAGATTGCGGTTATTTACACATCTCATATTTTTACATCTACTCTAACTGGTTCGGACGAATAGCACTACAGGAAGCGATATATTTTCAAGGAGCGTTGTTCAAAATTTACCTCAAGTAAAAGGTAGAATGCTTTGTACAGAAGATTACTCGAGATATATTTATTTAAGCCCTTAGCTAAGACACAAAGCACTAGAATCCTTCCATGCTCTTTTGCATGTTTTACGAAGGAGCAAATATCTTTCTTCCAAAATAACATGACTAGCAAAAATTAAAAAGGAACGCTTTATGATTGAGAACAAACAAACCAAAACGACAACTAGATGTGAAATTTACGGTGCATCTCAGAGCCGCTTAAAACAGAAGCTAATGCATTACTGAAAGATGTGTCATAAAAAGCTTTCAGCATAAACTGGCCTTTAGTAGGCACTTCTGAATGATTTGTTCTTATTTGTTAGGTCTAAAATAATTAAACCTGTTGTATTTAGTTCGTATTTGGACGAAGTGACCTTTTTGTGTTGAAGTGGGGTGAAATAAATATTGAACTTTTACAAAAATGAGGTTGAATAAGAGAAAGAAATGGGACAGGATATTAATTCATGAAAATATCATGTTAAATGGCAAGAAAGTGTCATAATACACTTAAATATCATGCTAAGTATTGCAGCAGAATATTTCCAAACCTTTAGCCTGTCAACCTTTAAGCTGGGAACCCACTACATGAATGCAGTCCAATTTTGACAGAATTTTGTCAAAAGTTCCATCATCAGGACCGAATAAGGTAATCAGGAATGACAAACACGCCTTGTGGTATCAAAGAACAGCAATATGGTGTCTGGGACGACCCTTAAATCCCAGAAAGTCTTGCATATCAGAATTTTTTTGTATTGTCTCGCATAGTTTGACACCTGCTATGACCTTTACATTCCTTCTGTAGCTATGATTGACAGTTTCTTGACCCTCCTCCCCGTCGACGCGCAAGGACATGAAAGATGACTGGTTGGAGTCAGACTTGTGGTGTTGCCAGTCTCCCGACCAAGACCCGGCAGGAACTTATGGCACTACACTGATATTTGACTTTATTTTTTTTTATTATTTCATTGAACTTAGAACGTTACACAAGTACTGTATATACGCAACAAAGATGAAGTATATTTATTAGGGATGGCACTGAAAAAATGGCACATTTTCAAACAAAAGAGAAAAAAAGAGAATTTTAATCACGTCAACAGAAGAGCTTCACAAGGTTTCTAAGACAATTTACAGGACAAAAAACAGGAAATGACTAGATTAAAGACTAGAATGATGCGTCTGATGTGACCCGATCCAGCAAAATGAGTCCCAGTTCCATTGTAGGGATGTCTGTCTGATCCTCACAAGGAAAGCTCTCTGAGATTTAACTCTCTGAGGTTAGGGTTAGTGTTAGGTGTAAGCATTGCATTAATTTGCTGCATTAATAATTATGTCAACAGAAGGTCTTCTCAAGGATTGTAAGACAAATGTGTTTGATATAAACAAAAACTGTGACTTTAGAAAACATTTTCATGGTGATTGCAAGTTGTAGCTGATTAAAAGTAATCAAACTCACACAGCGAGATCAAGCCTGTCACTGTACAAACTGGATTGTGCCTATGTAGTGGGTTTTACAATAACCATTAGGCACTTGGAGGGAAAAAAATATGCTTGTCTGTTTTAGTTAATTTGCAGTCACAAGAAAAGGTTTCGCCTCACGGCAAGAAGGCCCTGGGTTCGATCCCCGGGTCACCCAGGGTGCCTTACTGTGTGGAGTTTGCATGTTCTCCCCGTGCATGCGTGGGTT
>JAQQZR010000037.1:8427705-8444972 GCA_030068235.1 Notoglanidium macrostoma | reverse complement strand
TAGAGTAGCCAGTTGACCTAATCTGCATGTCTTTGGACTGTGGGAGGAAACCGGAGCACTCGGAGGAAACCCACGCACGCACGGGGAGAACATGCAAACTCCACACAGAAAGGTGACCCGAGGTTCGAACCTTCTTGCTGTGAGGCAACAGTGCTAACCAGCATACCACCGTGCCGCCCCTCATTCATTAATACATTTCAAAAAGTGAATTTGTTGGGCAGAATGATGATAAGGTGGTTAGCGCCTCACAACAAGAAGGTTCTGGGTTCAGACCCAACTGGGGCTTTTCTGTGTGGAGGTATCATGTTCTCCCCATGCCTGTATGGCAAGCAGATTAGTTCAGCTGGTTACTCTAAATTGCCAGTAGGTGTGAATGGTTGTTTCTCTCTGTGTTAGCCCTGTGATAGATTGGTGACCTGCACAGAACATACCCTGATCTAACCCGAAGTCAGCTGGGATTGGCTCCAGCTTCCCCACGACCCTCGATGGATAAATGGTATAGGTTACGGATGGACGAATTTGTTGGCAAACTGCGTTAGTTGAAGGGAAATAAACTTTTTTTATAGCGCCACACCTGTCATGTGTTATTTTGTTATGAAGTGTGTTACTTAGAAAGCAATCCTGTGGTCTCTTTTCTAGTTTGGTCTGTTAAAACGATGTGAACCAGGCAGGTAATAAAATGTTTTATTAACTGCCTGGTGCTTCTGATCAAGTTTCAGACTACTGTGACCAAGAGAGTGAAATTGAGAGACTCCTGCAAGAGCAGGCACATTATACAGATACAGATTAATCTACTGGGACCCATACTTGTGAGTTTAAATTAAAGAAGGGATGGGAAAGGAGACAGATATGATAACTGACTCTGATCATACTCAAGAGGACAGGCCTAAAGAAATCCTGTCAGCCACTTAGATTTCATTCAGCCTAGAGGACTGGGTATCACACCACTACAGCTTTCAGTCACAATGAAGTTTCGCTTAAGCCCAATTGGATAAATGAATCTAGTGAGGAGGAAAAAAATTGAAGGACAGGTAAAAAAAAATACCTTGGGGCCACCAGTTCCTTAAAACTTCTAAGTTGTAATAAAACTCCTTACAGCAAAAAATGCCTTGAGGTAAAAAGAGTCAGAACTATGATAAGCTATGAATGACTGCTCGGATTTGGTTGCCGCTCACCGAAACAGCAGGAGGAGATAATTCCTCACCAGGGTCTGTCAGAGACTCAGCTCGGGATGAGGAAGCATATGAGGAGCGAAACACAAGGTAATGGCGTCAAGGCTTATTTGTCCTTCTGCTGTCTTGTTTATGTTCCCCTAATGGGACATTTCTCATTTATATATTCCACTCGAAAGCTGACATGTCAAACAACTCACCATCTTTACCTCTCAAAGTCCTGCGAAGCCTGTGACAGCGGTCTCAAAGATTCATCGGCTTCAGTGTGAGCTGCTGCTGCTGCTGCTGCTGCACTGAGAAGACAGGGTTTTTCATCTTCTTGTAGTGAGCCTTATATCTCAGAGGCACTCTTTTTGGAATTCCAACAGGCTTGAAGTTGACAGATATTACCATTTATTTTTCTCCTGCCTGTTTTTTTTCCCCATATCCTCTTTCGAAAGGGGTTTGAGGTGGTGTTGTTCTTTATGCCGGACCCAAAGAAACAGAAGGCATTTCTGTCTGTAACATCATAAATAAGTGAAGGCGCCACTGTCCAGCGGCACACTGCCGGTCGTGTGTTTGATTGGCTTGGTGTGTGTGCATGTATATGTGTATGTGTGTTTGACAAGTTGCCCATGGATTAAGAGTTTAAGAGCAAGAGAGTGTGTGTGAGTGACGTGTGCCATCAGCACACACCAGGGAACAGATGTGAAATCATATACTTCGGGCCCAGCCTTATTATTCTTCCTCACATTTAGACACGGTTCATTTAGAGCCGAAAGCCGAGACTGAATCTGATTTTGGTTTGAAATGAGACGGCAGAAACCATGCAGCTTCATGAGATTCTATAGGAAACAGGTGAATGAACTCTCCCAACATGTAAAAATCTCCCGACATTTACGTTTTTGACACACACATTCATACGTACACGATATTTGGTCTGTCTGTCGACGCAGGAGTGGGATTTTTCACACCTTCGTTCTTGATTACGCTTCGTGCCAGCATCTGTATTATTTATAGTGTAATTGGACACAACTGTATTTAATCAAATTTGCTCAGTGACAATGCCATGTGTATACATTTGCCCAACCTTGTTTTGAGTAATGGCTGTAATATTATGTGCACTTGATATAATTGAAAATCACTCAAGAGCAAATTAGTACACAAAGCATTGTTAATGAGAGATGTTGTCTGGCGTATGCAGTGAATCCTAATATGTCGCAGCTATTGTGCCTGCTTGTGTGTGTGTGTGTGTGTGTGTGTGTGTGTGTGTGTGTGTGTGTGTTTTCTTCTTCCACCTCTTTCAAGGTCAGCATATTTTGGTCTAAAGTTCTCTCTAAATTCTGAATAGGAACAATAGGATCAATTGGCGACTAAATAAAGCAGCATGTTGCCTGCTCACCACACTGTTGCATTCTGGATGACATACATGGTCCTGTTTGTTCCAGAATATCCAAAATGGAGTTCGTCTTAGTTATTTTTATGCTGTTTGTTCCAGCTGGAACAAGTCATGAAGAGAGAAGGCAATGTGCTAAACGGAAATGAGGGATAATACTTCATAATATTTCAGGGCTGAGGCAGAGAGATTGAGAGGTTAGGAGAAAGAGCTGTGGGTTGCTGTCACCATGCCCAAAGGCGCTGGATGACCTCCATTCAACGGGGGCAATTATGCACAGCTCCTACATGGCAAATCTGGTATATACACACAAATCCACACACACTTTTTCCTGAGCATTTAGCCCTAGATCTATCAATTCCTCGCTCCCTCACATTTTCTGATTTCCGTTGCCTCATCTACTCATCAACAGCTTTTCTTTCCCTCTTGCACCTTTCTTTGTTTACTCTGGATATTAAAGTGTTCCATTTCCTGCACTTCACATTATGTGAGCAGCTGCGTAGGAATTGCAGGAGAGCAGGTTCATAGCTTTGCATGCTACCACAAACCACAGCAGGCTTGAAATCAGGGCCTATTTTATTAGCTAACTGTTGCACACATCCGTCCTGTTAATTGTTCACCGTGGATTTAAAGCGAGCAGTGTTTATGCTGAGAGTGGCCATGCTCTTACCAAGATATTTTCTGGGAAGTCAACAATCTAGTACTTGAAGTCTGACTTGCAAAGAGAAGTAGAGAGGGTGGTGGCATACTGACAGATTTTCTAAAAGTGTTGCAAAGTCTATACTTAAGTGTAGCAAATCAGAGAAACAGGATGTTTTGGATAAAGGTTCTTTGTCAGCTGGGCAAAGAGTGCTTATGAGGGTGTAGGGGGTGAAATCAATTGATGTGTAAGATGGTGCTTTTTCCTTAAGCTTTCTTACTTTATTGGTCCTATATCACCAACTAGCCATGCCAACTGAGTCATTAATGTATGGGTAACCATGTCCTTTGCTGATGAAGAGTCTCGATATTCAAAAGGAGAAATCCTTTGTTCTATGGTGCAATCAGCCAGTCTTCTCTTGCAGGAGAGAAAATAAACAACTCCTGTGGTGATGTGCAATGGTGGATGACAATGGTGATCCTTAAGGGGCTGTGCTAATAAATGTCTATCACAACAGCCAAGGACAACACTCTCCTCACCGCAATTCTAATTCAATTGCTCATATCTGGCTCACCTCCTGTTCGGTGTACTGTAAAATCACATGGTTTCCTCAGCTTTGTTATGAAGTCTTGCCAGTCGATCCATTTGCGTAATTTCTGAGCCTGATTCTTTGGTACTGAATGTGTATGATTACACACCATCCTAGTCTATCTACACTTTTGGATCAGCTCTAGAAGTTTGAAGTCTTGCGTATGACCTTTGTCTCCATAACAACGTTGATTTTGGATTGTCTTTAAAAAGAAGCCTCTTCGCATGGATCATCATGGACATGTAGATTATTCATGTCTTTTAATTCACTTCTGTTAAGCATGTCTTTGGTGTTATTGTGCCATCAGTAGACGAGTAGAGGTTGCTTAAAAAGGGAAGTAATCTCCTCCTCAACTATTATGTTGTTATTAAGTGTGACTTCAGCTTTCTGTATTATTAGTAAATTAGGATGATAAGTGAGCACCAAATTAGAAATTAGAAATCGGCTCTGTATTAGCAGTGGATCGTTTCCTCGGTCTATGACTTCTTTAGGAAATCCATCGTTTAAAAGAAAAAAAAAATAGAGGCAGTCGTCATTCTCTCTGCAAATGCACTGCAGTGTAAGTAGCTGATAATAAGGAATGGAATATTTGCTTGGGACGGGACAAGTTGTACTGCGAGGAGAAATGAGAGTCTATAGGTTTGGTAGTTTGCAAAGTAAAAAAAAAAAAAAAAAAGTTTTACTTGAGCCTAGATGAGGAATACTTCAAGCACACAAACGCTGGAGCTGTTCAACTCTGCAGTATCGTGTGGTTACTTCCTGCATTGTTTTTCATTTATTATGAAGAATACATACTGTGTATATAATAAACACACATACTGTAATGTTCTACAGGGAAATTCAGCCTTCCATTTGTTCCATCTCTGTGGTCATGTGAAATAGGCAAGGACTGGTAATTACTAGGTGAAAGAGAGACACCACAAAACATCCCTGCGAGGCAGAGTCTGACTATCAGAATTCAGCAGGCAGCTAACAGCTTTTCCAGAGAGATTGTGTATTTCCACAGAGAAACTCGGACTCCATTCTTTCTCCCTTCCCTGAAGCGCAGCACGCTCTACTTTTGCAACAGGCAGGATACGAGTGTAAATAGCTGAATGTGGAGCGCTCTGTTTGATGTTTATTCTGGCAGGATTACTCTGAGCTTTAATTTGTTATAATTTGTGTTTATTATTGATAGCTATTACAGGATACAGACAAAGTAAGGAATAACATATGGTTAACTGTGCTGTTATACAAAAATAACGCACGGCGGCGGGTTGTGATGCTACGCTCTCAAGTGTGTTATTTCACTTATATCATTACAATGCTTAATTTATTAAGCAATGCCACGTTACACATTTTTACGGTTTATAGTTAGATTTAATGTTGTGGAACGTCCAAGCTGCAAAAAGCAGTCATTCCTCCCTCCTCTTCTCTCTCTCTCTCTCTCTCTCTCTCACACACACACATACACACACACAGAAAATACAGAGAAAACAGAAGAAACGGAAAGTGGTATCAGGTCTGAAAGTGCTTATAACCAATTCTCCTTACAGAAATGTTAAAAAAAACATCTCTAAACAAACTTCACTACATCTATTACTAGTGATTACATCACATCAACAAGGATTACCTTATTTAAAAAGAACCCCTATTTAAATCAGTTTATTATTAGACTTAGATTATGTGGAATGTCTGCTGTACCTGTGTATGAGCTGTTACTGTAGAAACATTAACATATTAGAACTAGTGCATTAAAAATAAAAGTAATGTACAGCCGGAACTGCTTTTCCTGCTGTTATACAAACATGTTGCACATTTCTTACCAATTGAATTCGCGCATTCAATCACCCTGTGATATAAAAAGTAATAATTCCTGTTCACTCACTGTATATAGTGATAATGCATTGTTTTTGAATCTTGAAATGAATGCCCTATTGAAGGCCTCAATTACGTCAATATAATTCAACACTAAGAGTCCTAAATCTACAGTCTGCATACAGCCAAGCTAGCGAAGTAAATATTTCAAGTTATTTGTGTAGTGCGTTGCTCAGTTTGACTTCAGCTGAATTGATGGAGTATAATAGAGGAATTTCTTTTTCAGAAAAGTGAACAGGCTAGTGAAATTTAAACTTTTAAATAGGACAGAATAAATAGAAAGTTTGCTCCAACGTTCTCTATATCAGTTAATCATCTATATCAGATAAATAATCTGTAACTGTTTGACAGTTACTGTCCACTTACAAGTTAAACTTAGCCTTCCCTATCCATTTCAGTCAAAAATGTTCATACCGAGGGAACCGAAGTTGATAAAAAAATGGTCAGAATAATATTTTTCTTGGGTTAAAAAGAAAAAATGTATTTGTCTCTTTGACACTGACAGTAAAGCAAAATCTATTCAGGGTAAATTTTGAAGAAAATATAGCAGCTGTCAGAGCTAGTTATCATAGATCAGGTAACTTCCAGCTGCTAAGCCCTATAGACACGATTAAGCAGTGTATGTGTGTGTGTGTGTGTGTGTGTGTGTGTGTGTGTGTGTGTGTGTAAGTGAGTGAGAGAGAGAGAGAGAGAGAGAGAGAGAGAGGGAAATGTGCCTAGAGAAACATGAAGCGATCCAACACTGAGTTTATCACCTAAGACTGTTACTAGATAAATGAAACGTACAGGTGTTTACCTCCTGCAATGATTTGCCCCAAAGTTTTCACTAAACTGATATGATTGTGAGTTGTAATATTGTATGTTCAGGTTTATACCGTTATAAATTATTCTGTATTACTGATATTCTGGATGTATTGGGAGTTTTTGTCACCTAAACTTTAAAAGTTTCATTTGAAATGAGAGAATCAGAGTTGTTTTTGTCTCTGAAATGTGAGTGTTGATGTCCAGCTGCACCAGATGAACTTCAACACTATTGTATACTAGTTGGAGCATAAACTTTAACTAGATTTGCACTGAATAAATTTCAATATAACAGTTTAAAACTTTACAGTTGCCCCATATAGCAGTTTCAACAAGGTTTCAACTTCCACTCAATTGTAATAGTCACTAACTACGGACAATTCTAATTGAGTAATATATTGACATGTTCGTAAGTATATGGTTTCTTTCTTTCTTTCTTTCTTTCTGTCTTTCTTTTATTTATTTATTCCTAAATCTACCAAGGTGGGATAAGGAGGATGGGTGTATGAACAGGATGGGTGTAACTCTGTATGAATGACAGTTAGCTTTTTGACAGATCATTTGTAACAGAAATGTATAAACCTGAAGGCCACTTTACAGACCAAGGTGAAGCTTATAAATGATTTGTACAACAGTACAACTGGGGTTTAGCTGCAACTGCAGTTTAAAGGATTGCTCGGAAAAATTTTTTTTTATGATTTTATCCATTGTGAGGGCATTAAAGGTCCACTATGTAGGACTATTTAAGGTGATCTATTAGCAGAAATGGAATATAGTATTCATAAGTATGTTTTCATTAGTGTATAATTACCTGTAACTACAATTTGTTGCGCATTTGTAAGCTTAGAGTACGCCCTTTATATCTACATCGGGAGCGGGTCCTCTTCCACGGAGCTGCCGTGTTGCGCTGTTACAGTAGCACAGAATGGACAAACCTCTAGGGAGCACCTTTCATGTTTTGTTTGACTCTGTAAGGAAGCACCAGAAAGAAGATGAAGAAAAAGAAAGGAAGAAGAAGAAGAATCAGTGTTTCCTTGTGCTGGCTAACAGAACCCAAATTGTGAATTGGACGATCATACTTATTATTTAGCAGGAGAAAAAGCGAAGGAGTGTGAATGTAAATACACTACGACAACCGTACGTTTTAATATGCACTTGGAGAGGGAGGGGTAAGTGAGGGATACTCAGCTGGTTGCAATCAGCTGAATCCTACATAGTGGACCTTTCAGCTCTTCAAGAATCCTTTGGGCATCATTGTCAATTCAACTCTACCTTTCCTTTAGCTGGAACTTAACGACCTGCAGAGCAAAGGCACTTTGAAGGAGAAAGAATGTGACCAGATTGCAGTCTCGAAAAATCTTCAAAGCATCAGTTTTGTAACTCATGTGAGTTTTATGTCCTGTTTGAGGCATTTTCTCAATAAGCGAATGCAAAGATAAGATTCAAATCCAGGCTCACTGATAATCATCTGCAGGCCAGTTTACACTTTGCTGTGTCCAAATTAATACTTAGTTCATTTAATTGCATGGAAGGAAGCACACAAATCTCATTAAAGTTTCACTGAGGGATTGAGTGGTCTGACCCTGCAAGGTGAGTTGAAATGTTTTTATGGCCCACTGCGTAAATAGCTTGCTGACCTCTCCCCATCTAATCAATATCATCCACCAAAATTGGGATCAGCAATTTATTCAGTAGCACTAGCCAGACATTGGCATAAGTATATCTTAGAAGCTTATGTTGCCACTATGGCTGAGAAAATTGATGTTAGTTTTCAGATGAAAGCCTAGAGGTGCTGTTTATAAATGTGGAACTTTGTGACAAGTTCAAAATTATGTTGATCGATGTGTTTTAGTTCCTCTCTCTATATCTCTCCATCTGTCTCTCTCTCTATCTATCTCTTTCAAGATGGTTTATAACTCTCAATCACATACATACACCTTCTCCATCATTTTCTCATCCTGCCTTAATCTTGGCCCTGTTCTTTCTCATTACCAAGCCTATCACACTGATGCAGGGCCTCCCTGGAGTGAATGAGATCCAGGAGTCATATTGATTTCCCTAGCTGACTGTAATACAGGATGTACTACATGTGGCACTGGCCGTGGTGCCGAGAAGCTGCTAATGTACAAATCAGACAGTGTAGATAGGAGGCGGTTAAGGCACTAGGGCAAGGAGTGTAAATGCGCAGATAATCTTCGCATTGGAAATATTTTATTCACGCAAATCTAGAGGCTAAATTAAGCAAACGTGAAAGTTCCTTTGGTGAGGATTAGAGTAGTGCACCAGCGGTAGGCTCTGGATGGCTGGCAAACGCAGCTATGCACTCTAAATCTTCTGAAATCATCTTTCAAGCGACTCATCTGCAGAACTGTAGTAATCATTAGTCAGTAAGAAAAAGAAATAAACTGTTCAAAATAAAAGTAGCTCCAGAGACAAATATGTAACCCATCTTGCTGAGTTAAAACCTGGAGCAAGTATGGCCAAGGCTAAACACACGCACTGCGCTAAAGAAACAGCAAAAACTACAACTTGCCCAAAGATTGAAGATTGCGACCTTGGAAAAAGTTGTTCATAAGAACTTTCAGAAAATTTTTTTTAAGCATGTTATGTATGTTTCATTTCTTTTCCTTGTAACCAATTTTGCTACTCTGAAAGCCTACGCTGCACTGCATAACACAACTGAACTTTGGAGGACTTAAGGGAAAGTGTGTCTAACCATTGTGTTTTGTTTCTTTTGTTTTGTAGTTTTTTCTTTTTCTCTTTTACTGAACCTGTTCTCACATACATTGTTTGTGACTAACAGCCTTGAGGGTTTTGTGGCATGGGTAGCAGCAGGCAGGAGAGCTTTCCATGACCTTGTCCTGATAGCAGCTATCTATTTTGCAGATAAACTACTCTAGCCAATAGTGTTCAGGTAGATGCATTGAGTTTATGTATAATTTTACTACAGATTTCACCAATCTTTAAATAGTATACAGTGAGTGAGTTTGTCGGAAGTATAGCTAGTTGTGTTGAACCAACCAAACAAAAAAAACCAAACTCCAAAAGTCCAAAAATCACAGCCCCAAAACACATGCATAGCCAAGAAAGTGTGAACACTAGTGCATGAATAGCCAAGCCTAGGGGCAGAGGTGGCTCAGCAGTTAGAGTTCTGGACTACTGATTGGAAGGTTGTGACTTTGAATTCCAGTACTACCAAGCTGTCACTGTTGGGTGCTCAAGCAAGATTCTTAATCCTCATCTGCTCAGCACAGCTGTTATTCACTTTGGACAAAACTGTCTGCCAAATGAGAAAACGTCTGGATTGGAGTTTTTCTCTTCGGTAGTAACAAAACAGTCTAAGTGAAATTAAATCTAGAATAAAAAAAAAATAAATAAATAAAATTAAGAAATATCCACATTCTTCTAAGCTTTTTGGGATTTATTTTAGCATAATGTTAATACGTTATTTATGCAAAGTATTTATGCAGTGCATCAATATAAAATTCCATTCCTCAGTCTTCATGTTTTCATGGGACATTTTCCATTCCACTGGTTCACAGAGAGAATGGCTAGCGAGAGAGCGAGATATCTCTCACCCTGCCTGATGTCATAGTCTAGATAAGATGGAAAGAGCTGATAATACAGTAATCTAGACTCACAGGTTCATGTCTAGCCATTTCAGGTCATTCCATTATACCTTCCGATGCAGTTAACATTGATTCTGTCTTGGCAGTAAGGAGAATATGGAGTTCATAAAGGAAGACAATAGCTCCTGAATTGTGCCCAGCTTTGAAATGATTGCCACATAATTGCAGGTTCATGATTTGCATTCACTTGCTGGCCAGTTCCATTAACCAATTAGCTGTGCTTGTTGATTTATGTGTGTGCTGATGGGACTTGATGGCTTTGTCATGGGCCATACTGACGCACACCTCAAAGCACTCTTGGTTTTTATGACAGTAACTCTGGCGACAGGTTAATGTAACAATAATAATCACCTTTATTAATGTTTGACTAGTGACATGGAGCTAATTGGGATTATCTTGATCGAATGAATAAAGCAAACGATCTAAATTTGTGACATCAGAAGCTAGATGTACTCAGTATGTTCTTGTATTTGTGGTGTGGTCTGATATGAAGGTTTTGGTGCTTGCAAGTTGTGCTGATGCAATAGAAGCAGATTTGTCTGATGGGCAGTAACACTTCAGAAATATGCAGCAACATGATCATAAGGATTTACAGTAGCATTTTAGATTTAGGGCTCAGTCTCAACTTCTCATAAGAAGGCCTTATTTGAGGCAAAACTGGATGCATTCCAGACATGCAATCATGCTGAATTTACACAGTCACAGAATTTAATTGAGCAGCACTTTACTTTGGCTTGAAGGGGATTATTGAAGTGGATATTTTCTTCTCTGAGCCAACACTGAAAAATAATATGTCACTGCTCACACTATTAAAGTCTACATATATCATCAGCTGTGACCTTTAATGAACTGTCTTCCCTGGGATTCCGCAGACACATACATTCTTTTGAGAATCTGTAGTGATTAGTTGTGTTCAACATATATGTAACATGCATGCATTTTGCATTCACCTGCCTTGAGTAATGCGACTAATGCGTTTTCTGTTGTAATACCAATTTGTAGGATGTTTCATTCCTTTTATTCAACTTATTCATTTCCTTTGATAATTCCAAATGAGCAGCGTGTATGTATGAGAGACTGAGCAAGTGTGTGAATATGAGTTAGATGAAGCGAGTGCCTTTTAACTTGATTTGACTGAACAATGAAGTGGAACAGCTCAGTGTGGCTGCGGATGTCACCAGAGAGCCCTTCCATGCACCTTGGCATTTGTAATTAATCATTAGAGGTGCACTGCATTGCTGTATGCTAATATCTATCTCTCCTTGAACATCAACCACTGGAGAAAAGTGCAGAGCATACCTGCTTCTTAAGCACTTTCAACCTATTTAACTCAAAAGTAGTCTTAATTTTATTTGACATGGGGTTGTATATTCCCTGAATCTCCTTGTGCATTTTATCTGCCACAGACTTTATGTAGGGCACTAAGCTTAATAAAAGCAAACATTAAACCTTACTGGCTGTGATTGAGCCCATTAACTCTAGAAGGTAGCTATGATTCAGCCTGGGCCCATGCCCAGGGTGTGATGTTTGGCATCTCAGCTGGCTTCATTGGCAAGCTTTTTAAGCAAGCAGTTCAATGAGAGAAGGGGAAATGAGTTACCTGGCACCTCTGGCTGCAGCTTTGAAACACCAGGCGGGATTAGATCACTATAGCCACTCATGGACGAGAGAGAACAATTGACCTTGTTTTCTGGGTGAGAAGGACAGCCTGTCCACCCTGCCCAAAAGTTAAACACTAGGCAATGAACTGTGTTTCAGCACTTGCATACCGAATTGGGCAGTTAGCATTGTCCTCCAAGCAGAATACTCTAATCCAGAGGGTAGAGCTGGACCTGATAACCTTGACCACTAACCTTAAGCCATGAGATGCTGCACCATCCAGATCAACAAACACACTTATCCATCCAGCACAGATTTGTCTCCACCCCCAGGATTTTGGTTCGACTCCACCCATGTATCAGGAGCTAAATCAGGTTAAGGTCCACCCCCTGGACTTTTGGTTCTGTAGTACTTAATTAGAGATGGACTACTTGATGTAGAACTCCTAGGAAGCTAAGAAACCTTAAACACACAAAGATCCTTTTTTCCCTGACAGTGTAGATAATTGGGTGACAATGGATTCAACTAAATAGAGAAGAACTCACTTTTAACAAAAAAAAATAATATAATGCCCGTCATCTTGCAGCCTGAACTTAGGATGTGTTAGGCACTGACCAAGATGTCAGTTCTTTTGGGATTTTCAGATGCCTGACAACATCAGATATGACTATGCTACAACACCCAAGGACAAGTCAATCTATATCAGTCTATTTATAGTTTATTTCCTCGGGCAATTACATTTTTAGTACAGAACAGCACAAGCTGTTTCAGATGCCTTAATCAAATCCATACTATACCTGTTCATGTACAGTTACACTGTAATGTCAACATGACACTATAATGTTTGGGATGTTTGGAGTTGATGGTCAGAGTGATATTCCTGTTTTTTTTTCTAGGCACCACGGTGATGACAATGACCGCGTTTGATGCTGATGATCCCAACACGGACAATGCCGTCCTGCGCTACATAATTGTGAGACAGTCTCCTGAGAAGCCCTCACCAAACATGTTCTATATTGACCCAGAGAGAGGTGACATTGTCACTGTCATCTCACCATCCCTACTCGACAGAGAGGTATTTGTTCATTGGTGCTGTATTTTTGTTATTCCCTTGAGAGGTTAGCAGTTGTTTGCTTCTCTGATGTCATAGGGGGACAATGAGGTTTAATAAGAGATCTCAAACATTAACGATAACAGTCAGGTTACATTGTTAGCTCTGAAAAACAAACAAGCTAGAGCTTCTTTTCTCATTCAATTCTCATTTTTGTGAGAAATCCAGAGTAGAAATAGTGGAGACAGTAAATATTGGGGTCAGGGCTATATATGATACAGTTATGCTGAGTTACATTAGAGACTGGCTAGTTGTTGGCTGGCTATGTGATGATGTACAGATGAGAAGGTGAGAGATTTGGACACTCTTTTCAGGTAGAAATGAAGCAAGGGCTAATGCCACATTCAACTTAACTTGTAAGTGAGACGTCAGAACTAGGAACATTGCTTTCAACATCTGTGCATTCAAGCTACAATGTGGGGGGAAAACCATGACTGCCTACATGTTCATCTTTTGTTAGCTGCGTAGTCAGTATTAGAGATTTATTTCATATTTAATATATGTGTATGTGAGCTGATCTAAAACAAATACATTTTATAATGAAGACATGCTTCTTTGTTTACTGTTCATACTATGAGCAGCCATGTTGATTTGACTTCACTTGCTGAACTCAGAGTCGAGGAGACCTTTGGTTGAGAGGAGGTGTTCTTTGGTTTTTACTAGTCAGGAGGTCAGAAATTCTGAGTAATGAGTTTCAGTTGAATGCAGCATAAATCTAACTGGCACCACTATTAGCATGTAGTTGAATGGCATTGTGTGTAATGTAGGAAATTGTTAGCCAAAGTGAAAGTGGACCAGAATGTTGATGAAATAAGTTTAAGGGGAAAAAAATCCTGATAACAAAATAAATCTCAGGTGACACGGAAGATCACATGCATGTTGATAATAAAGTTTAATATGCAAGTCAATCAGTGTGGATTCTTCCTTTAGGAGATGCATTCATATTTTATTAGTGGATAAACTAGCTACTGGTATCCATATAGTGTATTTGCATATGATTCATATTCTGTCTTGTTCCTGTAGTCATTCCTTATGTTATCTGCTTGTTTGATAGTTTTAGAGTCTGGGATTAATTGCTTATGAGTTCTGAACTTGGGTGTGGAGACAAGAGGAGTAGGTGTGTCTGAAGCGGCGGTGCTATGCTGTCTTGTGTTAGTGAAGCTAGTAGGCGAATGCTAATGAGCGACTGGAAGCAGTGTTTCCTGCGTCTCCTCAGCGGAGCGAGACAACGGCATGATTGCTTTTTCAGCAGGGTGACGAATGTAGGAACATCAATTCGGCCCGCTGCTGGAGGAGGAATATTAGCTGTTGTCAGACACTTAGAGCGTGGTTTAATTGAGGTTATACACACTTAGCCACCAGTATCGGCTGTGTCCGACAAGAGCGACTGAAAACCCGTCAGCCGGAACAGTGTACTTGCATGACATAAACATCAATATGGGTGTGCATGTGTGGGTGTGTGGGTGTATCATGAAGGCTGATCATCTTTAAATAAACAGGGTGTAGTGATGCTGGCTTAAAGTCAGTAATTTTTTGTATTTTCTGATATAAACCTTTGACTTTTTTTTAACCTGATAGTTCTTTAGCTTCGAGTCACTTTCAGTTTCCTCTTTAGTTCTGCTGATATTCTGCATTAGTCCCATGACTCTGTTTTTGTTTCAGACGTGCTCAGGGGTATAACATGTGGCAGGTGTTGCATGCCACTTTCAAGGTGACATCCGATGGTTTAACTTGAGAAGGTGTGAAATTTGTGCATGTCAAAATCTTTGGAGACACAGAAGTGCAAATTAAATAACAGGTGTTGTTTGTCTATTGTTGGCAATATTGAAGTGTTTCTTTCACGAGCAACTTAAGTACATAGTGAGCTATTAATGTGCTTGACCTTCAAAAATGCAAGACCTGGCAGCTTGCGTGTTTTTAAATAGCACGACTAGGTGATGTGCTTTCACAGCAATGCCACAAGGGAAAACATTTAGGTGCATTGAAATCCAGATTTTGACATGCAGCTGAAGATATGCATTCGTATATTTCGGTGGGCATTTTTTCCCAAAAACATTTGGATCAATGAAAAGCTGTCATTACTAATATCAGACACTGATAAGAATTATTACAGAATCTGTACAGGTACATTAAACGTCCACTATGTAGGACTCAAATATCTTAATTCACACCCTTACCCCTCGTTTTCAAGTGTGCATTAGAGCGCACGGTGGCTCAGAGAGTACTTCCAAGCACTTACATTCACGCTCCCTTGCATTTTCTGTGCTAAATAATAAATATGATCCTCCATTTTTTTTATTTGGGTTCTCAAACTTGTTAGCCAGCACTGGCAAACACTGATTCCTCTTATTTCCTCTTCGTCTTCCTTTCCCCTTCTTTGTCATCCTTCCAGTGCTTCTTTCCAGATTCACACTGCCACGTGTAAAAACGCAAAACGAGGAAGATGTTCTCTAGAGGTTTGTCCATTCTGGGCTACCATAGCAGTGCAACATGGTGGCTCTATGTAGATATAAAGGGCTCACTCTAAGCTTACAAAAACACAACAATTCATGGTTACAGGTAATTATACACTAATGAAAACATACTTATGGATATTATATTCCACGTCTGCTAAAAGATCCTGCTACATCCTTTACACGGACCTTTAATATCCGTCATAGAAGAGAATGGCGAAGTATGGCAGTGTGGAGTAATCGTGTTCTGCTTGTCATTCAGAACAGCAAGCATGAGTAATGATGTGTTTGACATGAGTGTTTGAAACCTCTGTTTCAACAGATCTGATGTAGCAGATTCTCAGCAGATCTGGTTAATTGAGTAGAAAGCTCTGCAGCTATCACTGAGTAGAAAGCTTTCACTATCACTAAATCATTTCTCTTCTTTGCTCAAGCTGGTGGAATACATCTAGTGGTCTGCATCTAGTGACCTTTTCTTGGTGACATTACTTCTGCTGTCAGTTTTCTCAGCACATACAGATTTGAGTGATTTTCAATACTCCATACCAAACCTCATATAAGGCTTTGTCAATATTGATGTTTCAAGGAGACAAAGATGGCAGACTGACTTCCAGATTGCAGAAATTCCATTACTTCAGTTGAATTATACAAAAAAATGCTAAGGCAGTTTGGCTGAAGTGCTAAATGTCTTTGAAATGTAATTGATTGGAGTCACAGTTTGTAAAGCATGATGAGTTTACAGAGGGCTCGCTCTATTGTAGTTTGTTTCAGGAACAATCTTTGTAATCTGCATTCTAAGCTGTCAGTGAAAATTTATATCTGCTGAATAAAAGCTTAAAAATGAACTTAAAGAATTTAAAAATGTCATCTACAGATGTAGTCTATCCTGATTTAGTACACATTGACTTTTTTGTTCTTTTATTTTTTCACTCGATCATTTTACAGAATTGGGAAAATGTCTACTTTACAGCATTGATTTTTGTGAGATGTGTAAGGAATGAAATACACTGGGACATGCTGATATAGGAAAATAATCAACATCGGGCTGATGTGACATGATCAAAGCAAAGTGCCATTGTTCTCTGATAACAGCACATCTCAAAGTGTTTTATTCCTCTTATACCACGGCAATTTGCCAGCAGTTACATATTTAAATTAACTACCGAGCTATGTCATGCTTTTTTATGCATTTATAGTTACATTTAATTAATCCTGGCTCAAACTTTGATTATTTTCATTTCTTTATTAAACAATGATATATTGTACTTTGTAGTTTTTTTTTAATTCCATGAAAAATTTATAGTTACAGTTCATGTTAAGGAACATCCACAAAAAATAAGTTTGTTCCCATTACCATTTATATGTTCCCTGACTAGTTTCTCTATTTCCTCTCTTTTGAAGAGACAAAAAGATAAAATAATTCAGCTTCCCTGGTTACCAAGAACATGCAAAGTCCTCCATGCCCAGGTTGGAAAGCTTAAATTTAGAGCTTTACCCCAATTGTTACAAATTGATGACACTGTAGACTCGTTCTGAAATGTTAAAAAAAATCTCCTCATAGAAAACCTTCACTATATCAACAGTTACACAAGTCCAATTGTTAGTATACAATAACAATACAATGAGTTTATTAATATAAACATGTGATTTAGTCTTGCAGCTGGAGCTACTGTTAAAGCTGTTGTTTTCTGGTCAATCAGAATCAAGAATTCCACAGTACAGAATTATAGAACATATGTCCAAGTGAAATATACTGTCATTTAGTAAAAAATAAACTAAAAAACTAAATTGTATGCCCCTTTAAAGCCACAGCACTGTTCTCACTCAAACAAATGCACAATCCAGTACCACTGTTTGTCACAGTACTCTCAGTGGTGTATTTTTTTAACCTAAATTACCTTATATGCGCATATACACTACAGGTCAGAAGCGTGGGTCCATCCTCGGATTTAAAAAAAATAAATGATGCACTGCTTTGTCAAACTTATATTAGAAGAAAATATTAGCAATACTTAAAGCAAATATAACTGACTGGTTTTGA
>JAQQZR010000037.1:8399619-8409821 GCA_030068235.1 Notoglanidium macrostoma | reverse complement strand
AAAAGCAGTGGGCCTAAAACAGAACCTTGTGGAACACCAAACTTCACCTTACTATGCGTAGAGGAGTCACCATTTATTTCAACAAATTGATAACGATAATAACGATAACAATAGATAAACTTGACTATATTCTATATATAAGATATTTTCACTTTTCACATTTTTTTCAGCAGACCATTCAATTTGGACAAACAAAACATTAACCTATACCAAGAGGAAGAGATAGTGTGTGTTCGTGGAATATATATGACACGCTGAAAAGATTGAGCTGCTGCTTTACGCAAAGATTTAGCACGCACCACACCATTTCTATTTCAGTTCGGTTTATTTTAACATTTACACACAACTTTCCTAGAAAGATTCATAAATAAGGCTCACAGTTTCAACACTCTGAGAGAGCAGATAACAAGACATTTGTGTAGAGTTAAGAATTTGTTATATTACACAAATTTTCCATATATCACACACTCGTTAAGTTTAACATTATAGACTGGTGCAAGTCCAGTGAATGTATCCCCCCTTCCATTTACTCCCTCTCTGTATTGCTGTTATGACTCTTATTAAAGTGCTATTTTATATTTACTTAAATGGCAATCAAGCCTGAGCCAGTTGTCTGTGTTATTCATATTATTGGAATGATTTAAATCCATTTATTACTTGAACCCCTGCTGCAAATTTGCATGTGGTGAAATTGAGTGAAGTGACTTGTGCATGCATGCACATTTATCATTTTGAGCTTCATTAAATATTCACTCATCAAACAAAGATTTTTTTAATTTTTAATTTGGTTTCCTTTTGAGTTTAAGTAAAAATTGCTCATAATCACCATGGTGACATTTTCCCACAATTACATCCTTGCTGTTGATTTCAGACAAATCATTGAGCTTCGCCTGCTGCTGCATGTTGCTTGTGTGTGTGTGTGTGTGTCTGTGTGTGTGTGTGTGTGTGTCCCATGAGAGCACCACAGGGTTGGCGCTAATCCCATCTGTTCCAAATCAAAGGCTGTGGCATCAATCAGAACTCTATTCTCCACATCCACACAGCGCTCTCGAACCAGAGTACAGCGGCGTACTCGCTGCCTTCATTAACATTCAAGATCATTCAGGTGTGAGCGTGCTCCTGTGCATGTGTATACAAGTGTTTCGCACTGAATTTTAATGCAGCTGCGCTATCTCTGATCATGCTCTTTTGTACTCAGCGAAAACTTTTGCAGGAAAATGTGCTCGTCTACTGACCAAAACGATATTTCTATGTATAGTAATTTGTTTGTTTAAATTTTCAGACTCTGACAGACTGCCACAGAGAAAATGTGTCCATTAATCTATGAAAATGAGTTTCTAAACCATATGTGTATTCAAACAACATGCATAAATCATGGATAATGATCAGAATTTCTTTGCTGCTGGAATGTCTTCTCTTTCTTTTTAGGCAAGGGAAACTTTTTGCTTTGTTTCTTCTTCTTTTTTTATGGTTGGAGTGAAAACTTTCAGCTTGTGCTTGGCCCCATGTGGAGATGGAAGCTACACGTAGAGTTTCAGTCAGAAATCAGACAATGTTCAGCTATACGTGTGGCGGGCTTGTACTTTTCTCATGTGCCTATTTCATAATGCTGAAGAGGAGACACCAAGCACCTGCGTGGAATCTAACGTCTATCGATGTATACTTTTTCTACCCACAATCCAGCACAGCAAAGTTTGGCAAATAAACTATGAACCAAGTGAACTCTTCTGAATATGTGATACTGTGTGAGTCTGGACATTTGAGTGGTGTTGGACCAGTTTGGATCACTGGTCAAACAGAATCACTCTAATAATATTGGGATTATTTTTCTACCTTAATACTTTTTAGTACCATTCAGTGCTAGTGTAACTACTTTTGCTTTTTTTTTTTTAGGAGTCAACCTTTAGCTTGAGATTACATTTTTTATCCATATAAAATCTACAATCTTTAAATTAGACCAAATTCCAAATGGCGTTCTATTCACCATGTTAGCTATCAACTTAGTGCAGTCCAGTTGGTATAAGCAAGAGGAAAAAAAAGATAAGTTTCATGTTCTTTTAACAAATGCATTGACTGTTCAATTTTTGCAGAACTGAAAAAAGCACTACAAATGACTGTATCGTATATGGACTTATGTGTTCTTAATCCAGCCTGTATATTTGTGCAGCCTATTGATAACGTCAGTCCATCCATCCATTATCTATATCTTTTATCCGTCAGGGTCATGGAAAAAGCTAGAGCCAATTCCTGCTGATTTCATTCAAGAGGCAGGATAGGTTGCCAATCTAACACAGGGCTGACACAAGCCCCTTTTGCATGGCCTGTTCAAGGTGGGAATGTCGCACCTTTACTCTGCCTCACTGTTCTGTGTAAAAGGTCCAAATAAGAAATAAGGCGGTTTGTTTTTTGCCTTTGAGCCAGAACAATTGGTAGTAAAAGAGCCAAGAGACTATAAAATGGACATGCTGGCATTGTGGGACAACTATTTCAAGTTGAGTCAGTGCACCTTTTTTCCTCAAATCACTTTCTACCTTACTTTCAATTTCTCCTCCAACATAGTTCTGTCCACACAAACATGCTGCTCAGGAACAACCAAAGCCGGCATATTGAAGGGTCTTCTATATAGCAATATTGTGGGATCAATATTGTGGGAATGTGTGTCAAAAGGTCTACAGAGACAAACAGCCATTCACACTCATGGGCAATTTAGAGTAGCCAGTTGACCTAAAACGCATGTCTTTGGGAGGAAACCAGAGTGCCACACATGTATGGGGCGAACATGCAAACCGCACACAGAAAGAACCCATTTGGCCAAAAGGTTCGAACCCAGAACCTATTTGATGTGAGGCGACAGTGCTAACCACTGCACCACCATGCCACTCCTATTTATAACAGTCATGTCATATGATTACATATAGGTAAATGTACATAGTCTGTATTTTGATGAAGTCAGCATTTCAGAAGCATGTGAAATACAATAATTGGTGTAACAATAGTAGGTGTAAGATTATTTTCTTGACCATGCCTTTGGAGGTGAAAGGTAACAGACTATACACACATTGTCCACTCATAGATTTGTCAATAGTTTTGAGTTTCATTGTTTAAACAATATGGCTGGATAATGATTTAGATTTAGACACAGATAATGTAGTACTTCATTTCCTGTGTTCACAGGAGCAAATGACAAAGCAAGAGGTCCGACTTAATTTTCATTGTTAGCGCATTACAAAGTTGCAGCAAACAACAATTAAATTCAGATTATTCAACCATATATAAATAAGATATAATACAGGAAAGTAACAGATTCAAACAAATGACTCCAGTAAATTCCTAGTGACTAGTGAATGACTACTAAATGACTAGTTCTGAACTGGTTGTTTCAGTTCCTTCCTGTGTTAAGCCTCATTTCAACCATATTCTATACATTTTAGAGTTCAGTGTATGTACTTAGCTCAGTACCAACTCATATCTGTGGTCACACCGCTGGCAGAATGGGTTCACAGCTGTCTTTAGAGCATCATTGCTGCAATATTTTTTTTCCCTGTGAAAGACACTTCAGGCTGAGAAGCGAATGTCAACTGTTTCTTACAACAAAATGCCACATAAATTTATGTTAAAAAAAGATGGTCTGTCTTGATGCCTGGTATATTGCACAGAATATGTTTGGTATATTGATTTGTTTTCGTCCATCATCTTTGTTAGTGATGTGAAGGGTGATGATTTAGATATGTTTCTGAGGCTTTTGTTTATGGTAGGTTACACTACAGACAGTCAGGGGGTCTGTTTTAGAATCATGAAAGTTGGAGCCATTTTATTGGCTCTAATAGGGGAAAACCTATGAAAATAACTGTTTGGATTGACAGGAGAAACTCAGTCTGGGTGGTTTTGTGATGATGTAGTCTGTCTGCAACTAGCTCACAGGGGACAAAGCTGTAATCACTGGCTTGCACACTGGCTTTTTACTAAGTTTAAAGTATTTTCATGCTTGACGTAGTTTAGGTGTGCTTGCCAGTAAAACATACTTGCTGTGTCTCATGCTTAACGAGGAAGATATTTCCTGAAAAATAATGCATTATTCAGAATGAACAGATGTGTTCTAAACAGATACAAATACAGATATGAATAGGAGGTGCACTATAAATTTTTAGAAAGCTTCCCAAGAACACATCTTGAGACTAGAGGTGTGAATCAGATCTGTAATCCCACAGTACAAAACAAAACAAAAAAATGCATGTGAAAAGAAGGCTTTTACTTTCATGCATGTGAGAGATCTAGCATGAAGGCTGTATTAATTAATGTGCATGTCTATTTTACATTGCAGTTACATGCAGGTTCATTCACTCATACTTAGTTACTGCCTGGTCTGGAATGGGGTCATTAATTTAGGCTTATTTAAAATGGGTTAAATAAAAGTCTGTATTTGAGACCAGTTATGAATTTGGGTGATATAGCTGATGTAGGCCAGAATTCACATAGCAATGTTGACAGTGCCGGCTTTTATACCCGTAGGATTTTTTCCATTGGTTTTAGAGGCATAGTGGTAGGGTTTAGCTTTATCCATTCATCCATCTTCTATGCTGCTTATCCATCAGGGTCATGAGGAAGCTGGAGCCAATCCCAGTTGACTTCAGCCAAGAGGCAGGGTATACCCTTGGCAGGTCACCAGACCACCATCAGGGTTAAAACAGAGACACACATTTACTCTCACATTCATACCTATGTGCAATTTAAAGTAGCCAGCAGACCTAATATGCATGTCTTTGATCTGTGGAAGGAAACCGGAGCACCCAGAGGAAACCCACGCAGGCACAAGGAGAACCCCAGTCAGCCAGAGGTTCAAACCCAGAACCTTCTTGCTGTGAGGTGACAGTGCTAACCACTGTTCCACCAAGGTTTATATTTAATTCAAGAAAAAAGTGTACAAGCTTAAACCTGCTGCCATGTTGCCATAGCAATGTGTAAATCCCAAAAAAATGAAGACGCTAAATAAACAATGGTAAACACATGAGCAGGCGGAAATCGGGGTTTGGTAAATCAGAGGGAGATTGTCAGACATTTCCAGATGATGTCTGTGCATAGGCGTCCCTGCTTTCTTCTGGAGAGATTCTCACACTTCTGGGACTGAAGGATACAGATCTCTCATGCTGGTCTTGACAGATTTTCTCATCCGGACACGGTCATCTTTTCAACTGAATCTGCTGGAGTTTTCCAGCCCCCCCCAAAAAAAGAAGATTTCAGCTATGCTCATAAGCAGTGGGATAATGATGCATGGTAATTATAGCAGTGTGCATGAATATTTCGAGGTGCTCACATCATTCATGCTCACTGAGCTGATGGTTTATGTTGAGAGGTTTTTGTAGAATTCTGTAATCCATGTCTGCTACTTCGCCTGGATGACTATAGCATCGTCTCCAGTCGAGGGTAAACAGTTTGTAATGTCAGCCAATATTGTGGGGAAGTTTACTCCATTTTGGGTTATTGAAATCATGTAAGCATTACTTTCTCACGTTCCCCCAATCAACTCAAGCAACTCCAAGTGAAACACTTTCATCAGCTAATGAATCCATTTGATGCTGTCAGCAAAATGAATCAATGCCCCCACCAACACCCCCCTCCAACCCTCAGTCCCCAGAGGAGCACTCTTCTCCTTCTATCCATTCCTCTACTCCTGCTTGTGCTCTAGCAGTGGCAGGCTGTCTTTGATCCATGCTAATCTAATTAACACTTAAACAGCAACACCTGTGCTCTTCAGCGTAAGTACCGCTGCCACATCCCAGATGGGTCTTTGATGGCCCTGATGGAGCTGATGAGGAACGGCCCTATTCCCTCCTCCTCCCCTTTTTCATCTCTTCCTTTCCCTCCTCCTTCCCCTCTTTTAACTGGGCCAGGGTTGTAATAGGAGGCTATTTCGAGGCTGGATTCATTTCTAACCACTTTGTAATTGACAGCGATTAGTCTGTGGCTGGATGATGCACTTGATTATATTAGCACTGCTCTTTTTTTTATGCTATGCACCCCTAAACCCCAACCTTGATCCCAATTAGCCTCGCTCTTATCAGCTCTTGAGAGAGTAAGGCACTTATCATCAGCTCACTAATTGGCCTGATGAAGCTTGGTAAATATGGTCAATGTAGTTTCACAGTGATGGTGCAGAGGTACTATTTGTGTTTCTGCGTATCTGCGTTTCATAGTAGGTATGGATAATATGTATACTCAGACTAGTAATGACAAATTCTTATATTCATTCATTCAGTAAGGTTTATCAATAACCACAATCCAAAGCTTGTTCTGTTGCATGACATTCATGACACTCATGCATGATATCCTTGGTTGGCATTGGACGTGCCTGTATATTCTGGCTGAAATATAGGAAAATTTATATCACTGCCAAGGGCTAGAGATTCTAGGCCACATCATTTCATCACTGATACTGTAGCACTGAGCAGAGTCTGCAGTTTCACATGATTGCACCTCATCCCTGTCCCTGGCATCATCTCTTTTCTGCTTGTGTCGTTCTGAGTTGCAGGAAGTTTGTGCTTCTACACTAGAGAGCCACAGGGCTCGGTTGATGTTTGAAATATTAGAGGTGGAAAAGAATGAAAGATCAATCCCTGCCCCACATCTCATATGTTCCCTCACACACAAACAGATGGCAAGTTTCAACTTCTGCTGCTGACAACAGAGCAAGTGCAAACACACCACACACACACATACACCTCACAAGCTTTGGCAACGATTGTTCAACTTTTTGGAACTGTACTGAAGGAATGGACTCCTTTACTCCAAATTATATTTCCTCCGATATAAGAGTCTTAATGATGCTGGTGGAGAGTGCTGTCTGACATGTCTGAAAATGTTTAAAAATCTCCTGTGCATAAATCATACGCGTAGTTTCTCATGAACAAAACATACCTTTGCATGTATCTAAATCACAAGTAAATTGCGTTTTGAAGTCTGGTTTTGCCCTTAAGTGAAAATTCCCCTCCAATTCCACTACAAGAGACTAATAGGCAGGGCAGCACGGTGGCGCAGTGGTAAACACTGTCACCTCACAGCAAAGAGGTTCTGGGTTTGAACCTGCTGTCTGACTGGGGCCTTTCTGTGTGGCGTTTGCGTGCTGTCCCTGTAACTGCGTGGGTTTCCTCCAGGTGCTCTGGTTTCCTTCGAAGACCAAAGACATGCAGATTAGATCATCTGGCTATTCTAAAATGCTCATGAGTGTGAATGGCTGTTCATCTCTGCGTTACCCTGTGATAGGTTGGTGACCTGCCCAGGGTGTACCCCACCTCTCAACCAAGCTTCCCTGTGACCCTGAACGGATAAACGGTATAGGTGATGGATGGATCAACACTTAAAGTCTGCTAAAGACTACAACTCCTATTATTAATTTAGTTTGTAATAAATGTTATAAAATAGACTTATGGCCTTACAGATATTATGCCTGTATTATGGATTGTTTTATTATTGTTGTTACTTTTTAATTATTGTTGGGTTTGTTTGTTTTTTTGCATTTATCTTGACTGAGCTTATTGTTGTTGTTGTTGTTGTTGTTTTTATAGTGTTCCGTTTATTTAGTCATTCCATGCTTAATAATAAGATCCTATGTGCAAAAAACAAGATCATTAATTGTATTTATATTGCAAACTTAAGATTTTTTATCCTATCAACACTTCAAATCAAATCTAAGTCAAATTATAAATCTAAGCTGGAAAGTGAGTAATCACTTTAATGTTACGCATCATCCACATCAGTCTCGCTTCCCTTATTTCCCGATGTAAATGTCAGGTTTTGATGCTTGTCTTAACGCACCTGTTTGCTAAATTTCACTCATTTATTATCGCCATTCCAACATTATGAGTCTCAGTGCCATCTCAGCTTAGTTTGCAGTGTAGGCGACAGTTCAAGTGCATCATAGATCATTTAACAGTTGGTATGTAGACCTCTGACAAAATGGCCATTTTACTGTGGCGTGTAGCTTGACAACAACTTGTTCAAAGCATGACATTTGTCTGTGAATATGATCACTGCTATTCACATTTACATTTATGTCATTTGGCAGACGCCCTTATCCAGATACATCTTATTTTATACAAGTGAGCAGTGAAGTTAAGGGCCTTGCTCAAGGGCGGTGCTGGAATTTGAACTTACGACCTTCCAATCACTAGTCCAACGTCTTAACCACTGAGCTACCACTGACCCCACTGCTATGGTGAGAATAGGTGAGCCTATGCTGGTCCCTTTACCCTTATAGAGGGAACAGATATACGCTGACACATTTTGCATTGCAAAATGGGCTACAGTCAGTCAGTCAGTCAGTCAATAAGACCTACAAAATGAGCTGCAGTATATGCTATGTGTACTTAAAAAATATACACACTGTTCATTGAGTTGTGCTGTTTGAGTACCAATATACACTCATCATTAATCCTCAGACCTCAGTGGAAATCCTCAGTGGAAATGGCCTCCTGGGCCATGCATTCATAAATACACAAAGAGAACCCTTGTCACAATAGCACGCGTGAAGAGCCACTCATCCGAATTGGAATGATGTGGCTTTCCCAGATCGATTGTCATGTATTAGCATACTGCGGCGTCAGTGCTTTAGTCATTTAGATTGTTACTACATCCGTGTTCATTTTTCATGCTAATTAGCTTGAATCTCATGATTCATTTACAAACTGAGTCTGGCTTTTTTGGGCTCCATTAGTATGTTATGAATCAACCAGTCAAGCGAGGAGAAATCAATCAGCACAACTCCGCTTAGCTACTTGCGATCACTGATTAAACAAATAAGAGGAATGAAAGTCTGAGACATGATGCATCCTATAAGGCACTTAGGGAAGGCAGCATACTGTATAAATCATTCATGTAGGTTTTTTTCCCGTTCCTTTTAATGGGTGAAAAGCCAGTCAGCATGGTAGTCAGTACAGAACGGTTGATGGATTGACTCATCTAAACAGTTTCACTTTCTTAAGTTTGTCTTAAAGGATTATATACATTCCTGTTTGTGTTTCTCCAAATACCATATAACTATCATTTAATAAGGAAACAGGATTGGGTCAAGCTAGAGTGCCCTAGAAAAACCACTTTATTTTTATGCGGCTGCAATTAAGGAATGTCATGGATATTAATCAAATGCCTCACCGTTTACCTCCAGGATCACAGAGCCTTTGATATTCATATTCATATTCATAAACGTGATAATGTGAGCAATCGACAAAAATAATGATGAGACGTTAGAGTTGACAAGCCATAATGAGCTGGTGTGTCTTTTACAAAAAGGGGGGGAAAGAAACATTTGTGCGTAGAATAGTTAAAAAAATGTTAAAATGTTAGAAAAGTCAAGCCTGTTGAAGATAAAACAAATGTTGCTTTTTCGCGCACAAACGTAAAAAATCGCAACGACTGATCGCCCTGCATGTGTAAGACCCTTCAGGTCGAGCATTAATTGGCTGGATTACTAATTATGTCAATGGAAGCTCCTCACAAAGACAGTAAGACAAACATGTGTGTCCATGTATCCACGTGAGTGCATCTAGGGACATTCTTTTGTTTTCGACTGGTCAAAGCGTCTTCATTAGAAGGCAGACTACAGAGCCTGAAAACTCTCCTGAGTAAATCTGCTGAAGATGTACAACCTAATCCAATTCCGCTTTCTCTAACCGCTGTTCAGCTTTCTGCCCAACAGCTGCTTTCTGGCTCTAATTTCCTGTCATTGCAAACAACATAATGGTTGCTTCTGAAGAAATAATTTGGTCATGTGCAATTAGTGATCATCTTCCTGTGAGCAAATGACTAGATGCAAGTTGGTTTGCCACAATGTTTGTTCTTAGTGGTTTTTATTCTGAACCCAACCCTGATAGAGTGCACGTGCTTTCATTGGCTGCTGGCAATCATTTAAGTACTTTAGAAAACTTCCTATGCTGAGAAATTTTGCTTTTTGATTTTGCAATTTTGATTTCTTCTTCTCCGATAACAAAGTAAAAAAAAGGCTTTCATAATCATTGAGTATAAATATGTGTTTGGGGCACGGTGGTGGCAGTGGTTAGCACTGTCGACTCACAGTAAGAAGGTCCTGGGTTCGATCCCCAGGTCACCCAGGGTGCCTTTCTGTGTGGAGTTTGCATGTTCTTCCCGTGCATGAGTGGGTTTCCTCCGGGTGCTCCGGTTTCCTCCCACAGTCCAAAGACATGCAGATTAGG